>WAAB01013978.1:15692-26815 GCA_013389865.1 Piaya cayana | reverse complement strand
CCCCCCCCCGACAGACACACCCCCCTGGCATGGAGCCCTGTGCACACATACCCCCCTTACACGCACCCCTCCCTACCTTACATTTCCCTTGAACACACCCCTTACACACACTCACCTTATACACACACCCCTTAAACATCCCTCCTTACACACTCACCTAACACACTCCCTCCCCTTACACACACACCTTACACACACCCTTTAAATACCCCCCGGAGCCCTCTACACACACACCCCTTAAACACCCCTTAAACATCCCTTCCCTTACACACACACCTCTTACACACCCCTTAAACAGCCCTTCTTACACATCCCTTCCCTTACACACACACCCCCCTTAAACACACCTTGTACACATGCCTAACCCTTACACACACCCCCTACACCGACTCCCCACTTACACCTCCCTTTATGCCTCCTGCACACACACACACACCCTTACGCACCTGCTTCTCTTACACACCCACCCCTCTTTAAACACCTCCCCTAAAACACAAATCCCTTAAACACCCTCCCACCTTACATACCCCCTTACACTTCCCCTCTTTCCTCCTACCCGCACCCCTTACACACCACCCCCTTTACACAGCCTTCCCCTCTTTACACAAACTTCACTCTCCCTTCATACCCCTCTGCTGCCCTCCCACCTTACACACCAATCGCACACACGCAGACACCCCTTCCCAAGAACCACCTCCCTCGCACAATGCTCCCTTTCCTCCCTCACCCCCACTTTCCCCTCCTTGCACCCATATTTACCCTGCACGTTCTCCCCTCATGTCCCCATTTCACCCTCTCACACATATCCCATACACGCTCAACATTTACCAGCTCCGTTCTTCTTCCCGCAGATAATCCCTCCAAAAGAGTGGAAGCCGCGGCAATGCTACGATGACATTGATGACCTCGTCATCCCAGCGCCCATCCAGCAAGTGGTGACGGGACAGTCCGGCCTCTTCACCCAGTACAACATCCAGAAGAAGGCCATGACTGTCCGCGAGTTCCGAAGGATCGCCAACAGCGACAAGTATGTCTGTCCACGCGCCTCTCTCTGTGTTCCTGCCCGGATTGGTGTTTCCTGACTTTCCTAGGGCCTGGCACTGGTGGTCGGTCAGTGATGTGAGCCTAACGCCCTGGGCAGATGAGGTGTAGAGTGAGGATTGGCACCTCGGTCACCTGTGTTTGGCAAGAGGATTCCAGGAGAACTCTATTTCTGTTATGGACTCCTCTCTGTCTATAGCAGCCAGATCATCGGAAGTTTTTACTAAGTAAAGTAGTAAAGAAAGGAATGATCTTGACATGAAAAAGGGGGCAGAGAAAAGATCACTTGAAAAGGAGTTTAAGCAAAACAGCCTTTGCAATAATTATTTAGAAGTGGCATTGGAATTGTCAGCTGCAGGCAGTCTGCTAAAGCTTATTTTGTATTTCAAGAGCTGCACACAGCAGATCTTAGGATTCTGTTTCTCTGACAGAATAATTTAATGATAATTTCTCTTTTATGCTATATATATAATTGTTTAGGATGTATGTATACATGCACACACATTAAATAGGCGTTAGAGTACAAACTGGATCTCATACTGTTGCACAAAGAGACTAGTATGTAGTTAGTAGAGAATAGACATTGTGAGCATGTTTTTTGTTGGTAAACTGAAGGTGCTTGGCCAGTGTACTGGCAGGAGAGCTTAGAAATGTTTGTTGCTTTTACAGTGGCGACTGGTTTTGGGGTGTTTTTTTCAAGTTGTTCCTTGTATCATTCCTGGGTTTGGCTACATCCATCCTTGCTAAGTAGAGACAACTAGGAAGTGAAATTGTTGTGACCTGAGAGAAGAGGACAAAGCAAAAATGAAAGTAAACTGAGAAATGAGGAAAATATTTTTTTTCCTTATCCTTTGCTCCCAAGTCTTGCAGGAACAGAACTGTGGTCGTTCCGATTACTGTGCTTAGAGGCAGGGATCTAGTTGATAACATGTAATTAAGTATTTTTATCATAGTTGGTTCTTTCAGTGCTGGAGAATGTTGTTTTAGACTGGTTAAGTATCCAGCTGTGAAGTCTTTAGTATCTTATCTTTGTTGTTTTTTTCAGGTACTGCACACCCCGCTACACAGATTTTGAAGATCTTGAACGAAAATACTGGAAGAACCTGACATTCAATGCCCCCATCTATGGAGCTGATGTTAATGGCACACTTTATGACAAGGTAAGGCAACTGGTTTGGTTTTCAGGTAACAGTTATGCCTGTGTGTGGCATTCCATAAGTACTAATGTAGCTTTAGACTCTTAACTTTCAGAAAGAGTTAATGGTAGGCTTAGCGGAGTCCCAGCTTCTGGAGTAGGCAGGAACACTATAAACTCTGTGTTTAACATACTCTTCCTTTAACTTTGATAAGGGAGACGAACAGAGGTAACATTCTAAGAGCTTTGGTGTAGCATTCTAGTGCTTCAGTGTAATACCGTTTAGTTCAAGAAAGTAAAAACTGCTGTTGCATAAGTGTTGTTTTTATGGTGCTTTGTCCTGAAAAGCGTGTGAGAGTTCGAGTGTCGATCACTGAACGTGCACTGCTTTGGTATCCCCTAGTGCATGTATTTTTGTGGGACAGCTCTGTAGCCAGCATGTGTTAGGATGGTAAATATTAGAAAAGCATTCTGCTTGCTCTTTTCCTAAATCACGATTATTTACTCTTTTAAAAGATGTTTGGAATGAAAAGTGTTTCTGTTCAAGAGGATCCAGTCTGCTGTCTTTTAAATAGAACATCGGCTCAAGCTTGCACTATTGTTCTCTGCTCTAAAGTCTGTAGCTTCGTGATTATTTTTCCTTCCTAGTTATTATGTTGATGGATAACTTTTTTTTCCTCTGTAAAGGCATCTGGTAAACAATCGCTTTGTGAGCTAACACCATGTGGAACTTTTGGTTTATGTTAACTCGCTAATGGTTAGAGCTGGGCTAGTAGATGATTTATCTTGCTGTGCTGTTTCACCAGTGTCCGATTGCTTTTGCGACTGTCATCTTAGTGGTGTCACTCAGTTCTTCATAATGCTTGTTTAACACCTGGCTTGTGTTTTGCAGCATGTAGATACATGGAATATTGGCAGGTTGAACACGATCCTGGATATTGTGGAGAATGAAAGTGGCATAACCATCGAGGGAGTGAATACTCCTTACCTGTATTTCGGCATGTGGAAAACTTCCTTCGCTTGGCATACTGAGGATATGGATCTCTACAGTATTAATTACTTGCATTTTGGGGAACCCAAATCCTGGTAAGTTTTTCTAGAGGAAGCTTCTAGACGTAGAAAAACAATATCATAAAACACAGGAGAAAAGTCAGGAAGTTATGAGAGTTGACTAAAGGAATTGCCATCCCTCCAGTCTTACACTGCAGCTGTGTCTAACAGCAGTGCTAGAAACCTGTAAGGAACCACCAAGCAGTGCGTGTCCTCAGTGGTGTTTATTTGATTAGCTCATGTAAAGTGCGGTCTCTGTCCTGGTGTTAAGAGTTCTTCAGAATCACAGTGAAAGCTGGATGCTCTCTGCTGCAATAGGGCCAGAACTTAGCTAACTTGCTTGTGATTCCCTGAGCTCTAAAGTGTCCAGACAGAGGTAATGTGCCTGTTGTCACGCTGTGCTTGAGGAACAGGCAATTTTTAGCAGACTTTGACACATAGAAATTTATCACAGATCTCAAAGCAGGCTAGTGGATCAGGCTGGGTGGTTCATCCAGTGTCTGAGCTTCCATGATTGTTTCTAGGGGAGGCTCCCAAATTTTTCTGTAGCATGGGTTGCGTTTTAAGAGTGAATCATTCCTTTCTGTTCACAAATAAATTTCTCAAGCAACTTCAACAATTGTTTCCATGGCACTTCTGTTGGAAACTAGCATTTTTGGCTGCCTTTTAATACAACTTTGAAGTAAAAAATAATCGCTAGCACCATATGACCAGTGAACAAACCCATGCAGTGGCAATAGCATGGGAACACTAAACAATAGTTCAGTCAGATAAACCCTTTGGCCGTTACTTCTTTTACAGGAGTATGTGGAAGAAGTGAAATTTGATGATATCTTAGTCTGATTTATTCTATTTCTGTTATGGACTCCTCTCCAGGAGTATAGCACTCGATTCCAGAGTGAAAGCAAGCTAAGTAGGTGTGTTTATTTACTGTAGTGAAACCAACCAGGAGTTTTGTGGTGCTCATAAAAAGATGTATATGGAAAGATGCAGCTGTGAAGAGCACACTACAAATTGTGCATATGTTAAGGACGTGCCGTTGTGTCTGGTTCAGTCCCATCTTGGTCTGAGCAGCTGAGAGAGATGAGTCCGTTTTCTGTCTTGCTCAGCGTTTCTCCTTGCACTGAGCGAACTAGCAATTGCACAGCTGTGAACTGAAGTGGATCAGGAAGTGCTGTTCCCTTTCTTCTCACATTCATATTTTGCTACAGATCTGCTAATTAAATACATTCAGCTTTTTAGTTCCTTGACTGCTTAAGTGGTAGTTGGTAGAGTGGATGGTCCGCTTCTTGATTTTTCTTCGGGTGGAGGAGTCCTTGATGAAGATATTTAGCTTTATATCATTGAACTTTGGAAGAGACAGTGTAGAGTGGAGGAGCTTTGCTTCTTTTTGAGTAATTAATGTTTTGATGTGGTTTTTTATTTTCAGTTAAGCTTAGAGTTTTCTCATGTCAGTTGAACTTAAGACTTCTTGTTATGACTGCAGGTATTCTATTCCTCCAGAGCATGGGAAGCGACTGGAGAGACTTGCAAAAGGTAATTGGGTAGTTCTTTCATGTCTTGCAGTTGTGGAAGGTGGGATACGTGGCTACAATGGGTTTCAGTTCTTTTAGAGTACAACATGCCTGTAACATTTATGAGACCACAGGTTGGCATGACTGAACTGATAATTTGCCTTACAGGATATAGATTATATTAATTCTGAGAGTTTGTTTATCATGTACACATAGGAGAAATGTCACATTATAAATAATACTGTTGTGATCTGTCTAACCTTTAATGAAAAATTCCTTAACTATTAATTATTAGAACTGGAAAGTTTTAGTCAAAGGAAAAGCCTACGAGTGATCTTTCTTATGGTCTTTCAGACTTCAGACAAGGCGGTCCATGCTTTTAGACCTAGGCAGAAGTACTATTTAGACCTTTCCTAAATTACTGAAAATTAGTGTAGTTCACAGCAGAACAGTAACATCTCTCCCTGCCTTTTTTTTAAACAGGTTTCTTTCCGGGAAGCGCTCAAAGTTGTGAAGCATTTCTCCGTCACAAGATGACCCTCATCTCTCCATCAATTCTGAAGAAATATGGAATCCCATTTGATAAGGTGTGGAAAAGTAACTGCAGCTGTAGCTGCTTTGTCGCGGTTCATGCAGCAGCATCTCATCTCTCACAGCAGCCAATAGCAGGTGCCTAGAGAGGAAAATAGGAACAGGGAGCATAAAAGACAATCCTTTCCCACTGTATCTCCATATATCTGGCAGTTGGGGTCTGAAAGAATTTGAGACAGAAAAACCTGTCAAGGACTCTTAAAAACAAATGCTTTATCTTCTGATTATTTTGTTTTAACTTAAGATCTACAACATCCTGTGTTAAATGAACTTCACTGCTTAGCTATGTATTCAGTGAAGATGAGGGATTATTTGTTTTTTTTCAAACTTGTTCCTTATTTTTTTTTTATTACATTAATAACTTTTAGACATCCTTACTTTCTCAGGTGATAACCTGCCCTACCCCCTAACACACACATCGAAGACTCATCTTTGAGTCCTTATTCAGAAGTACTGTCACATCAGGGGTGGCTGAAGGGTTTTGTTGTGAATGTTTTTAGACAATAGGGAAATGTTCGAGAGCAGCAGGGGAAGGCTGACTGAGAGTTGAATAGAAACAGCAAAAGAAAACAGTAGTAAATTTCGAAGTTGTATGTGGATAGAAATTTTACTTGGCCTTTATAAGCTCAGCCAAATCTGTAGGTGATACAAAAAAGTATTTTATGTCTTTCAGAGAGCTTATTGCAGCGTAATAAATGCTTCTGGGCTATTCTGACCAGTTGTGTTTTGGTAAAAACTATTGAGTGTTGCTTTCCAGTAAGCACGTACTTAACATAAGTAGAATAGTGAAGGTAATTATCAGATCCATTCATTGCAGCAAGTTACTCCAACCACTGCCTGTGGGTGGAGGTTTCAGATACATTCCTGAGGGGTATGGGAGCTCCTTTTGTTCAGACCTAACAAGTGGGCTCTTAAATCATGAATAACAATGTGGTGTCTCAATTTTCTTCCAGGTGACGCAGGAAGCTGGAGAGTTCATGATAACCTTTCCTTATAGCTATCATGCTGGCTTTAATCATGGCTTTAACTGTGCTGAATCTACCAACTTTGCTACTCTGCGGTGGATCGAGTATGGGAAGCAGTCTGTACTGGTAAGTGGTCTGTTGCCATCCTGTTGCATACCAGTAACTTCTGTTATACTCCTAATGCTCTGCTGCTCCTTAAGCCCTAGTGTTTGTTTTAAGTTCAGTGCTTTGTCCATTTAAGATGTGATCTATGCTTTCTGATACAGTAACAATGTCCAGTCAGCCTCCTGTTTCAGGTCCTTGTTTCAGCTATGGAGAATATATAACATTTTTAGCTTTGTGTAGATCAAGTGAGGCTTCAGAGAACAAGGGGCTGGTTGCCGTTCCAAAGATGAAAGGGCCTGCTAGGTGGTCAGGACTCAACAGTATTTTGTCTGATATTTCAGTTGTTGTTGTTTGACCATTTAGCCTGGAAGTATGACTTCAGTAACTCAAGTCACCCACAAAATAAGTATTGTGGCTGAACATTTAGACTCGATGGTGTTACAGCCCTGTAGAGGGCTATAACATGGAACCATGGGTCGTGTTTTCAGAAGTTACATTGAAGTGAATGCTTTGAAGCACTAGTTGTAACCATGCCCGCATGAGAGGAACCTCTACTGCTCTGGGTAGGCCCAGAGTCTGCATGGCTCCAACTTCCTTATTGTAGTCTCTGCTTTTGCTGGCTGGTTTTGTATGAGCTCGTAATAAAAAGTCAACTTCTATGAGCCACTCTGAATAGGCTGGTGAGCTTGCTTTCTTAGTTACTGTGATAAAGTCTGGTCTGTTTCCTGATTTCTTCCTGCTTTTCTGCCCTGTTTTTAATAACTTAAAAGATGTCCTTTTGATTTCCTGGGAGAGTCTTGAGAGTTCTGAGGCATAACTGGGTGCAACTGGGGGAATTGTTTCTTCAGTTGGACTCCTGAAGGCAAAGTAATACAGGAACGCAGAGTAGAATTGTTGTTTCCTTACTTGAATTTTGTGCTTTCAGTGCTCGTGTCGGAAGGACATGGTGAAGATCTCCATGGATGTATTTGTGAGAAAGTACCAACCAGATCGTTACAAGCTTTGGAAAGCCGGAAAGGATGTGACTGCCATTGACCATACGCTCCCAACTCCAGAGGCAGCAGAGTTCCTTAAAGGGGATCTCATGCAAAAAGTAAAGAGTAGGAAACACTGTGCCGAGGAAATGGAAACAGGAGAGACGTGTAAAGAGGAGGCGGACAGGGAAGAGACAAAAAGGTTATCCTTTATATAGTGCTCTGCTTTTTTATTGGATTATTAGAAACTGAACCCAGCTGCAATCGAATGTTTGCCATTCTGGTAGAACAAAAGCAGTCAGAGGTAGCAGTGGTCCATTTTCTTAGGGGTAGGGTTTACTTTTGTTTCTACTATTTGAGTCCACATTTATGGTGGTCTGTGATAGTCAGGAAATTCACCAGCTTGGAAGGTACTTCTTCAACTTTGGGGAGGCATCCAAAGCCTGGATTGTAAGTGTGCATCATACACTGGAAGGCCAGAAAAAAAGGGAGTGCATTGAGATCGTGGGGACAGTACTTGCTGACAAATTCCAGTACTCTCAGTACTGCAAGCTGCAACATCAGCATGCAGTTTGTGGTTGCTGAAGGCAGACAGGCTAATCATCTTATCTTTTACCATTAAATCTTTTTCAGCCAGTGTCAGCTACTGTTCCTGAAGTTGTCTTTGGTGTTGGTTTTATGTCGTTGTTTTGGGGTTTGGTTTTTGTGGGTGGTTGGTTTGTCTGAAGTAAAGCATGCCCAACTAGAACATGGCAGCCTAATACATGATTAAGCTGCTGAGGAGTCATCCCTAAGGATTACTGTCTCAGCTTCTGTAAAGGCAAAGGAAACACTTTAGGAAAAATTGAAAACTATTTCACTTGCCTGATGCTGTCTCATAAAAAACTGACCCAAACCAGGCACAAATTCAACAAGCTTATGTGTTTGGTAACCTGACGTATGGCTTTGTCTTCTGCAGCATCCCCAAGCATCGCATAGGAACAAAAAGGCACAGAGTCTGCCTGGAAGTGCCTCAGGAGGTGAGTGAGAGTGAGGCCTTCCCCAAGGAGGAGCTGAGCTCTGCGCAGTGTGAAGCAGACGTGGCAGAGCCTCGTGAGAGACCTACAAGTGAACTTGCACAGCAAGGTGAAGAAGGGCTCAAGCTTCCAGGTAACTGTGTGTTGAGCTTTATCCTGGTTCAGGGCACCAGGGTGTTATTCACTGGGGAGAGAAGCTGCTAGAGCTGAATCGGGCCCTCTCTCCTATGCTAATTAATAGGATGTTGTCGTGTCCAAAAAAACTAGATACTTGTTTGTCAGAACCATGGCAAACACTTCAGAAATTTGCTGTCACAAGGCTTGAGATGTTACCATTTGTTTTTTCAAGACCAGAGAGTGCATCTAGAACAATTTTAGGTTATTCCCCTTAGTTAAATTTGGTTTCAGTAAATGAAATAACCACAGCTTGAATTATTAGCTTTTGAGGCCTATTTGTGGAACTCCCCAGTGAAAACTATGTAAAATAATACCGGGGGAGAGAAAAGAAGTAGGCAGCCATCCTGCAGCAGCTGCTTCAGTGTCTGAGTGACCAGGTAGGTCATGGGGGAGGTTGATTTTAGCTGAATTAAAAGGAACAGGAAGTATTGCATGAGGCTTGCTTAAGAAACAGGTGTTTCTAGCTTTTCTTTTTTGCTCATTTAATTTTGTCTGCCTGCATACATAAATATATTGGATGCTTCAGTAGCCTAAGGTCCTCGTCCTTGTTGTGTAATGTAACCTGTTTATAGACATGCTCATCCTGGTAGTGCAGGTCTGGTATGCTGTACAGATGTTTTATTTGTCATTTTATAATCAATAGGCTGGAGGAAAATAAATGTGACTTGTAATGGATCACTTATACTTGCTCTTAAGGGAGGAGCAAGGGGCCTATGAACAATCTAAAAACAGGGCAAACATATATAATGCTTCCCTCTGGTATTCCATTTTCCAGCCTTTTGCAGCTTGGATTTAATAATCTTCTATTGGTTTGTGGTATTTTATTTCTCTTCTGTTATGTCTCCCATGAGTCCTTGTAACCTCTTACCCACAGCAGCATGTGGCCAGGAGTTGGACTGTTCAGCTATGCTGTATAAAGGATCATCTCTGTTTTTAACTTACTCTCTGCTAGCTTTGTTTGATATACACTAGTTGCACTGGAAGAGGTAGTGAGCGGACACTTATTCTCTCTGAACCAACCATGATTTTGTAGGTGTTTGAATGAATGACCTGCTCTTCACATAACTTAATGTCCTTTTTTGTGCGTATGTGTTGTAGTTTGGTTTTGTGCAAATGATTGCATAAATGTTCTCTCTGCTGCCTAGACTTTAGAAAAAGTCAGTGTATGTTTTTTTCTAGATTGTGTGGACTCTGCCAAATCTGAAGAAATGAATGCAGTGAAGTCTGAGGAGGAAGAAGAGGAAGAGCAAGAAGCAGCTGCATTGGATCTCTCCATTTCACATGCTTCAAATTCCACTTCAGTTTCAACGACTTCAAAGCAGAGCACAACTTCCAGTGCTCAGCCCAGCTCTCCGGTGTGTTCTGGTTCTTCTGACTCTGAATCAACTGATCTGTTGGCCAAACAAACTGTTCCTGGGCCAGCTGGGGTGCTTACAGTGCACAGCTACGCTAGGGGCGATGCCAGCGGATCTGACAGTGAACAGACTTCAGGAAAGAAAGCCAGTGCCACCGCCAGCATGAATGAGCAGGAACTGGCAGAGGTATGAATGGAAAGAGTACTGAAAGCTCAAGGGCTGTGTTATGTCATCATGGACTTGCTGTGACAGAACTTCTTATCTGTACGATTCTCATTCCATTGCCGTTTGTTTAGCAGGTTGCTTAGTCGTTAATGGGTTTTTTTTAGTACCTATGAGTTTTGCTAAGCAAACAAGAATTAAGGTGGAAGTCTTATACGCTTACCTCTTCTAGAAAATGAGATCCCTTCTCTAAATTAATTACATGCTTCAAGGGAAAAGGTAGTTTAGTGGTTTTGACTTGGTATTGTTACAGGCTGATTCAGGTCCTTTTATAGTAATAGGCACCTTCGTGTACCTAAAATGAATCTAGTTCAGTCCAGCCTTTATTACAAGCACATTAATACGTTTGAGGGGGTTTTAATTATCGAATCACAGACAGATGTACATTTGTGTTTCCCTTTTAGAAAAAGAAACAATGCAACAAACAGTGTTGGAAGGGAGAATGCAAACCTTGAGTGTAAGAACTGTGTTGTCAGGCAAGAGAAGGCTGTAATAGTTAAAATCTTACCTGGTGGTGTCTTTTGAAATAATATTATTTCCATCTTTAAATCTGTCTTTAGAGAGTGGGAGGCTGATAATGATTGTCCTAAAAATTCTGGAATTACAGAAGTGAAACAGCAAATGGGCAAATCTGTTGATAATTAAGCTGAAACTGAGAAAGGGTCATTATCCATACTTAAACTGAAGAAATTCTGGGTTTGATACATGTGCCTCCACTGCACACTCCATATGGGAAAAAGGTGGCATTTTAGATGGATGTAGATCTTTTTCCCCAGTATTGAAACAAATTTTTGTCAGATCGTAACTGGGAATGCTAATTTCAATTAAAATAAAAGCATTTCTGTACCCAACTCTGTGTAGGAGTTTAGAGATAATGATTGTTATGCCATCTTCTGGCTTTTTTTTTTTAATAAAAAGAAGAGATATTAAAATATGTAAGGTTCATTTATTTTAATATTTATTTTTGCCTTTAGATAA
>WAAB01013978.1:662-15387 GCA_013389865.1 Piaya cayana | reverse complement strand
TTAAAGTTCAGAATTAATTCCTTTATTGTGCTAATTGACTGCTGAATTATGTCTGCTTGTCCAGGTAGCGAAGGAGTATATAAGGTCGATGAAGGAAAGTAAAAAGTCCAAGGGCCGTCGCCAGCCGTTGAGCAAACTCCCACGACATCACCCCCTCTTGGTTAAAGACTGCATTAGTGATGATGGTGAGTAAGCTTTTTGCTTCTCG
This sequence comes from Piaya cayana, assembly GCA_013389865.1. NCBI lineage: Eukaryota > Metazoa > Chordata > Aves > Cuculiformes > Coccyzidae > Piaya > Piaya cayana. The sequence continues at coordinate 15,179 of WAAB01013978.1, read as the reverse complement.
GGCAGCTGTAAAAGAGGGTCTCAGCTTCTGCAGACAGGGTTATTTTCTTAAGTAACAGGCAATAAAGAGGAGTCATCAAGTGACGTCTCTGCATCCCTAGACAAGGTGCTCATGTTATTTTTATTTTTTTTGTTCTTATATCACTAAACTTTTCTCTTGAATGACGTTGTCTCTTTCCTGTTGCATTCTCTGGGAAATCATAACTCTGAAAGGAGGATTAAACCAGTACCAGAGACTGTTGCATAATTGCATCTGCATTAGAGCATTCCAGTAGCTGATGTAAATATTCATGACTTAAAACCAAAAAAAATAACCAAACAAACCCAAACCACCAGATTTATTGGCTGACAGCCTTAGTCTTGACATAATTTTGCAGCTGGGGCTGTTCTCACCCAATAAGCCTATATTGTGTTTGCACAGTTGCTTTGATTAGTAGAAACCTCTTAAAAAGGAGACCACGTTACTGGCTCCCATCACTCTCCTGTACATTTGATTACTGGCAGTCTTTCTGTCGTCTCCATTCATAAGTTATTGTATTATTTAACTGGGTTTCTATAAAAGGACACAGAATTACTGAGTGAATAATCTCTTATTACAGAGGCATCAGAGCAACTAACTCCTGAAGAAGAGGCTGAGGAGGCAGAAGCGTGGGCCAAACCCCTGAGCCAACTGTGGCAGAATCGACCACCCAATTTTGAGGCTGAAAAAGAATACAATCAGACCATGGCTCAGCAGTCTCCGTACTGTGCTGTTTGCCTGCTGTTCCAGACGTATCAGGTACGTAGACCAAATCTGTTCATGTTAACATAGACTGAGTAGGTTATTGCTACAATGCAGAGTTTTAAATGTGTCATTTGCATGTTGTCAGTTGACAACAGCTGGATCAGGGCTGCAGTCCTCCCAAGTAGTTCTTCCAGGAGAGCACAACTGGGTGACCCTCACCACACTTGTGATGGCCTGTGGGTTCCCAGGGGCTCACTCAGCTGTTCAGCAGAAGCTTTTGTGTTCTGTGGCTTTTGCTGGAACTGCAGAATGGAGTCTGAATGTTGCTGGAGCTGACTGTAAAATCCCATCTCTCTTTTCCACACTGACGCCTTCACTTCTGCACTTATTTAAAAAACACTTTAAGTCCACTTACAGCATGTGGTCTTTCAGGAGCTGGCAAGGGAGAAAACCTTTTACTTTAAAGGTTATATGATTAAGTTTGTGGATGGCATAAATCCAAAGCTGTCTTGTCTTGGATTATATCCATATTGACAGTAGCTATAGCAAGGGAAAATGTGTAGCTGTAGCAATGGGTGGCTTGGGATTGGTTGCAGAACCCCTCTGTCAAGCTGGCTTACTGCTTAGGCAGGAGTCCCATGCTGGATTTTTTGCTAAGTAATTTTAAGGTAGTTTAAGTAGTTGTCTAATTGTGTGTTCCACCTGCAATTTAGATAGAGTTTGTCCCTTCTCATATGCTCAGCATATTTGATTCACTTGAGATCCCTACGTGATTATATTGGCAATAGAAAGACATTCAGCACAGTTTTGGAAATAAAGACCTCTGTTTTTGTTGAGAATTTATATCGCATATAGATCCTAATTTCTGTGAAACAAGAAGACTAGAGTTTCTGTTCGATCTTGCTATTTTTGTCTGAGAGGAGGTTCTTGTTAGGAGTGGAAATTCTACACAGAAACTGAACAGTACGTGAATTTCATTAGTGCTGACAGTGTAGAAAGTTAACAGCTTGAAGACAGTTTAATGTTTGGGGTTTTTTTTGAGTAACAGAAAGCTTTAGCTGCAGGTTTTCAGATGTCTGTCTACACCAGGCAGCAAAGCAAAAACTCTTCCAAGACTTGAGCTGTGGTTAGGGTCTTTGCGCCAACTTCAGAAAGTCTGTAGCAGGTCTGGAACTCGCTTCAGTTACCCATTCAAATAAAACATTGGTACAAAATGCCAGGCAAATATTCACTCTTCCTTTGTTGAAGGCAAGTGTCTCGCAGCTTGAGAAAAAAGTCACATTTCCTTCAGCTTGGTTATAGATTTCCCTCAGTCATTTAGTCTTTTGCTTGACATGTGATGTTCAGTGTAAAGCAGTACATTTCACAGAATTGGAATAAACCAGACTTGTTGAAAACACCACAGCTCCCTTCCAGCTGTGATCCTTGTCTGGGCTTCTTTTTCCTACCTTTTGAGACACTGTAGGAGGGACAGTACAGCTCTCTTCTGCTACTGCAATTTCTGCTAATAGTATTTTTAAAAGATGAGGCAAGCTCCTTTAGTGGCCTGTGAGATACAAAACGTGATTTGCACCATTTCTTCAAAGAGATTTATTTCTATTTAGCAGTTATGAAGGGTAACTTGAATGGAAGCATATGTCTGTAAACTTTACATGTGTTTCCGTTTGGTTTGGCATTGATTTAGGTGAATAAATTACAAACAATTAGCCTAGAAGTCTCCCTAGCTTTAAGTGGGAAACTACATTTTTAATCTTATTTCCCGGGAGCAAATTAGTTTCAAAGCCCATTAGACTTTTTCAGAACTACATTGGAAAAAATAATGGGGATCGCAGTAAGTATCGATTTGCGTGATCACAGTGATTGAAATGCAGCATTACAGCCTTCTGTATTAGGGGGCAGGATGGCTGAAACAGGGATGGTGCCTGCAGAGCACGAGGTGAGCTTGGTGATTCCATCTCTGCTGTTAGAGCAGGTGCAGACTGTTGTGTACCTTGTTGCTCATTAGAGGGATGCCGTCTTACCCCTTTGGGTAGGAAATCATTTAATTCTGAAGCTGCAGTAGTGAGGATTTTACAAACCAAGTATTTTTTCACCTGACTAGTAACTGTTTAATCTTTCAGCACCTTCATTCTTTCTTTAAACTCGATTTTTAGATGGAATAGCGGGTGAGTAAAGATGATATGGGACAGTTTTACTTGTAAAACACAGATTTCCTGTCCATGCCTTACAGTCAGAGTGTGGTGGCAACAGTCAGAGCTCTGAAGCAACTCCAGCTGCTGTGGATGGGAAGATTAGAACCAAACCCCTGATTCCTGAAATGTGCTTTACTGCAACTGGCTGCAGCACTGACCTCAGTCTTGCAACACCTTATTTAGAGGAAGATGGAACCAGTGTACTCATCACATGCAAGAACTGCCACGTCTGTGTTCATGCAAGTGAGTGCATCTAAACTTCACTCTTAACTGCAGTTCTCTCTAAAGTCTGTACATTATAGAGAGCCTCTGCCAATCTGTTTAATATACAAATTGTCCCAACTTCAGCCCTTATCTGAGTGGTTTATACTTGAGTGCTGTGTTGAAATACGGAGTTCACTGCATGGATAACTTGAAATGTACAGAATCATCCTGAGGCTCATTGCTTTTAATTCCTGCTATATTTCTGGGCCATGGGGGAATGGATCTGAGTTTAGGTAAACTTCTAAGTGTGATCTGGCTGTTCTAGGCTGTTACGGTGTATCCCCTGACAAGGCCACTGAAGACTGGATGTGCTCCAGGTGTGCAGAAAATGCATTGGAAGAGGTAAAGTTTCTCATAAGTTTCCCATAGGTGAAGTCTGGTACATCTGGGAACTTGCAACAAAGTTTCTGTAGTGTTGTATTTTTCTTTATTCCCTCCTGTGAAAGGAAGGCAATTTAGAGAATGTTTCAGAGCAGTCTGTTGCATTTGAGTGTTTTCTAAGCGATAGTGGTATAATCTCTTTACCTAGTGCAAAGCTGCTGAGCTCCCTTGAGTCATAGAGAAGATGTTCTGCATAAATGTGTGAAAAGCTCCATTGTCTGTTTTAGTTTATGGTAGCTACTATTTCTAAAACACAAAGTAATTTCTGTTAATAACTAGGGAGATGTGCACATGGGAAGAAGGCAAGAAGAATGACGTCTTTAGCAACCTGATCTAGTTCAAGATGTCCCTGGACCTGCAGGGGGGTTGTACTCGATGGCCTATAAAGGTCCCTTCCAACCCAAAGCATTCTCTAATGTTATAAGACTGACATTCCCTCAACAAGCTGTATAGGCTCTAGATCAGCAGAAGGGGTCACCCTGTTAAATTGTATTTCTTCATGATTGTTGCAGATCCTTTTAGGCATCCTCAGAGGTTATATAGGGTATTGTGATTGTAAAAGGAACCCATAACACACAACCTGAAGAAGTATTCAGTGATAGGTCTGTGTGCCTTCAATGAGCTTGAGTCTGTATTTTTGTTGCCCTGAACTTTTGAGAGCTGAAGGGCTGATCTGTACAAGGTAGTTCACTCTCTTCTGTCAGTGAGACTTTTTTTTGACTCTGGACGTGTGTTTCGAGGAGGATGTTCTGAAGCATGTGTGCCACTTTGGACTTCACTCTTTAAGCTAATGCTTCCTTCCTTCTTCCAGGACTGCTGTTTGTGTTCATTACGAGGAGGAGCACTGCAGAGAGCTAATGATGACAAGTGAGTGTTCCAGCTTTTTTGGTGTTAAGGGAGAAGCTGAATTCTTGAGTAGCTGAGAGTAGGCTGGTAAAGCTGATGCCTGCATTTAGTGTAACAGAGTGATCAGCATCACCTTTCACACTTGTAGTACTGGGGGCTACAGTAAAGTGTGTTCGCTGTACTCATGTGCAGCGATCATCATCTCTTCAGGTAATGCTTCCTTCTCATTCTGTCAACTGCAACTGTTCATTGCTTTGCGTTTTATAGTGCAGAGGTGTAATAGACCACATTAAAAAAAATAAGATTCCTGATGAGATAACATCTCTTAGTAACTTCTCATAGAGGATTTTGATTTCTCCATGTATTATGTGGTGGTGATGGAGGCAAAGGACAACCATAGCTTGGAGTAGCACAACATATTGAAATTCAGGGTACCTCTCCAGTAAGTGTACTGGCTACAAATGCTTGTCCTGTGCCCATTGTGGTGGATTGTCTGAAGTTGTTTGTTGCAGAATAGTAGTGAGAGAGACCCTTGGTACCTTGGAGTGACTAAAACTGGACCACAAAAAATATTATGGATGTCATATGGAGCCACAATCTCTTGGTCATAGTCTCAAAAGCAACTCAATGACTGAACAGTTACAGGACAGGTTTGTGAAGGATAAACCTGTCAGGCAGGCTGTTGTAATGCAGGTATGCAACAAGCACAAGCCATACTAAATTCCTGTCCTGCTAAGCTGTTAGTGGTAGATGGGAAGTATGAAGAACTCTTGGGTTTGTTCCACGTGTGCCCTGTTATTTGCAGTAGAAAAAAAGATTACGCTTCTGGTTCTCAGAGGCTATTTGTCGTGGTTTATATGGCAAAATTTGACAGAACTGTGTTTTATTAAACTTTAGTGTCCTCTTTCAGCTTGATGCATATTAATTTCTTTTTCCCTTCTTCTGTCCTGACAGGTGGGTTCATGTGATGTGTGCTGTAGGAGTACTGGAGGCAAAATTTGTGAACATTGCAGAACGGAGTCCAATAGATGTTGGTAAAATTCCCTTGCAACGTTTCAGGCTGGTAAGGATCATGTGATCACCTGTGCTTCACTGGTGAGCTTTCAAAGTGTCTCTGCAGTCCATGCAGAATCTGGGAGACTTTGCTTATCCTTCTAAGCCCAAGTCATCTGCTTTCAGACTGAAGAACTTAATTAGCTCTGGTTTTTGTATGGAAAATGGCAGTTGTCGCAGTTGCAATTTTTTTGAACCTTTCCATGTTGTGGCATGTGTATCCAGATGAGGGTGAGTAAGGAGGGCACAGTTTTCTGTAGCTAGCAAGTGATATTTATACAGTGGTGCTTTGGCGATGTTTGTTTTGTTATTTTTCTAATCCATAGTCAGTAAAGCAAGTCAAATACTGCTGTTGAGCACCAAGATGCTTCAGGGTATGTAAGGCATTTGTAGTACCAGTAAATGTCTTCAGCAACAAAACAGTTCTACATAACTTTTCTAACAGCTCATTGTTGAGGGAGAAAGGATTTTAACTGCCTTGCAAGTGCTAATGCATTACAGATAACATTCTTTTCCTACAACAGCACATTAGCCTCACCCTGATGCTATTTGGTCCTTGGTAGTGATGCTATTTGGTCCCTGGTAGTGATGCTGTTGATGCTATTTTAACTGTTACTTCTGTGTTTTGGTTTGGGTTTGGGTTTTTTGGTCACTGGTATTGCCTGTTGTTCTAATCTTGTAGTTCCTCTCTATGCAACTTAATATCCAAGTGCTGAAAGGCCCTGTTGACTGGGTTTGGGTAAGTTCTGCTGTTGCTAGCATCCTTGTGCTTTATGCATTTTGAGCTGGTAGATATTTAATGTATTTTTTTCATCTATGAGATTACTTTAAATTTATGAATTATTGCCTTGAGATAAACTAGAATTAGTAGCTTTCTACTTCTTTTTAATCAGAAAGTAACAGTGCTCTCACAGGGAGTAAACGGCACAGTATCATGCACTTAGACCAGCTAGTGGATAAAAGCAAGTGCCAACCAGTAACACCTAGTTCTCTGTCCACAGAAATGCATCTTCTGCAAGAAAAGAAGAAAGAGAATTGCAGGTTGCTGTGTACAATGCTCACATGGTCGGTGTCCCACATCCTTTCATGTCAGCTGTGCCCAAGCAGCGGGAGTCATGATGCAGCCTGATGACTGGCCATTTGTTGTCTTCATTACCTGCTTCAGGCACAAGATTCCATTTCAGTCAGAGGTGAGTCGGTGTGTGACTCCTGGAATTTGAAGTGCATTTCTTGTAGGGACTGAAAAGTTTGGCTCTTTCAGAATGTTCAGTATAATCTAACGGTGTTGGTCTTCGATTCTGGCCACCTTGCTGCTGCTCTTAGTGATCTTAGTTGAATCCTTTATTGTATTTTGGTTTGCAGCCCAGAAGGACTGCGAGCTTTACATCCCTCCTGTGACTGCTGTGATGAGGAATAATAGAGGGGTTTGTGTTGTGATATTTCATCTGCAGAAGTTAGTGCTGGGAGTCCAGCAGGCTAGATGAGTGGCTATAGCCTTCCATGTTAAAGTAATTGATTAGTTTATAAAGTTCCCTTGTAGCCCTTTTAGCCATCAAAACCACAAGTCTTCTAGACAATATTTGCCATAAAGTCCTTGCATTACTCTGAAGAATGAGAAACTAATTTACTAAGTAAATTAAAACCAGCTGCATTTTAACAGATTAAGCTTTAAGCATTTGAAATACCAGAGGCAGAACTTTTCTACAAATGCTTAAGACTGGCGTCTTGAGTAGAGCTGCTCACCTCATTTTGCTTCCTTGTCTGCCAGTACCAGAGCTGTGGTCCTCAACACATTCTTTGTTGTGTTATTGTATATAAAGTGCTTTTTCTCTTCTCAGCGAGCCAAGGCTGCACTCCAGGATCTGTCACCTGGGCAGATAGTCATCAGCAAGCACAAGAATGGTCGCTTCTATCAGTGTGAAGTGGTCAGCCTTGCAAAGGAGACATTCTACGAGGTCAACTTCGATGATGGTTCCTTCAGTGATAACCTGTATCCAGAGGACATTGTGGTATGTTATGCAGTGGGAGTTTGACTCCGGCAGAGGGCACATGGTGCGAGTCAATTCTTGCTGCTGCAGAGTCTGCACACCAGGGGATTTGGTAGTTATTTCAACCCTAGGTTGAAATGTGGTTTAGGTGAGCTGTAAGATGGCCTTGGGGCGTCACTTGAGACTGACAGCTGAGGGGACACGGGAACAGGTGTAACGGAGTGCAGCTCATCTCTGGCTGGTCAGCAGTGGAAGGTCTGAAGGAAAGCTTGCTGGTGCTTGCATACCATTCCTGCATGAATGCTTTGAAGTTGGGTTCACTGTTGGGATTTAAATACAAAGATCGATGTGTCTCCATTCCTAAAAGAAGTAATTACTGGGAAATTGTGCAACGTAACTGGGATGGGTTCCTGTGTGTTTTGCTGAATCTTCACATAAGGAAGCTGCTCACCCTTCTCCTGCTCTGTCCCACCTTCTTCCTTTATGCTGTAGAGTCGAGACTGTCTTCAGTTAGGTCCTCCTGCTGAAGGCGAAGTTGTGCAGGTCAGATGGACAGACGGACAAGTTTATGGAGCCAAGTTTGTTGCATCACATGCCATCCAGATGTACCAGGTACTGAATTGTCTGAATTTTATCATTCATAACAACCAGAACGTGAGAAGGTTGGGATTGTTTAGCCTAGAGAAGAGAAGGCCATATATCAGCCTTCCAGTACTAAAAGGGGCCTACAGGAAAGCTGGGGAGAGGCTGTTGATCAGGGAGAGCAGGGATAGAATGAGAGGGAACAGTTTTAAGCTGAAAGGGGGGAGATTTGGATGAGATATTAGGAAGAAATGTATCCCTGTGTGGGTGGTGGGGTTGTAACTGGATAATCTTTAAGGNAGCCTTCCAGTACTAAAAGGGGCCTACAGGAAAGCTGGGGAGAGGCTGTTGATCAGGGAGAGCAGGGATAGAATGAGAGGGAACAGTTTTAAGCTGAAAGGGGGGAGATTTGGATGAGATATTAGGAAGAAATGTACCCTCTGTGGGTGGTGGGGTTGGAACTGGATGATCTTTAAGGTCCCTTCCAACCTAAACCATTCTGCGATTCTGCAATGTTAACAGGGCTGTTCTGAAAGCCAGCAAAGCTCTAGGGGAGTCACATTTAAATACTTCAGGGGAAGTTACTGAATGTTGTCAGCAGTGCCAGATGCTGGTAAGAGTTGCTGGAGATAAGAGCTAAGTGGTTTCTTGCAGATCTGCTTGTATCTGGCTACCTACATTAAAGCGTCAGCTTCTCAAAAAATTGCAGCTCTGCAGTTCTCCAGCAGGCCTGTCCCTGTAGCTTGAACTACTTAAAATAAGCTTGGGTTTGCTTTTCTGTCTTTAGTGAGAGCACATCAAGGCAAGTTCTGGGTCACCATGGGAGAGTTCTAAGTCTTCTGGCAGAACAACTTCTGTTTTTCTTCTAGGTGGAATTTGAAGATGGGTCACAGCTGATGGTGAAAAGGGATGATGTGTATACTCTCGACGAGGAGCTTCCAAAGAGAGTGAAGTCAAGACTGGTAGGTAAACAAGGTGTAAACATCTACTAAAGAAGCCCATTCTAACTTGATTTGTCTTTGAGCAGTTAGCTGAGTGCATGGCAGCAAAGTTTGCAGTCTGATACTCTCTCAGTTGTTTTAAGGCTTGGTAGTTGATTAGGCTACAAAAGCAAAGTTCTGTCTTGCTCTGGAAAAACTTCTGCAGACATGGGAGCTTATAGGATAGAGTCACTGGAACAGCACATTAAGAACCTTTTGTGCCTGTTTTCCTGAGTTTCATTGTATTTTCCCACTGCAAAGAATCGCCAAATTCCTTCGTTTACCCTGCATTCTGGAAAGTTCTTAGTAGGGTAGAGATCAACAGAGCTGGCCACTTTTTTATACTGTAAAATAATTTGGGTAGGAAAGGACTTCTGCAGGTCTCTGCTCCAGTCACCTGATCAAGTCGGGGTATCTTTGAATTCAGGCAGGGTTGCTTGAGGCTTTTTCCAATCAAGTATTGATTATCTCCATTATGGATGGAGAACCCACAGCCCCTCTGGGTCCCTGTTCTATTGCTTTGTGCTTCCCACTATTAAAAAAACTCCCCTAGTGTGCTGTGCGTAGTTATCTCCCTTTACAGTGTGATCATGCAGAAGCTGCTGGCAGGCAAACAGGACATCAGAGGTTTAAGAAACCGTGTCACAGCTGAGTCCTGTGACCTAGTGCTCAGACATGCTTGCTCTGTAAGGCACAAAATGTACTAATGTGCTAGGAAGCTGGAACAGATGAGTGGTTTTATTCCTTTAACTAAGTGACTGTGAACTGAAATTAGCTACTTGGCTAAATTTGAAACCTGTGATTCTTCAGATCTTTTGATTGCAGTTCACTTAAATTAATCCCAGACTCTTAAATTCATTTTCTTAAATATTTTTCTTCTTGTGCTTAGGGAGTTTTTGAGAAAGGCTGAATGTTTGCCAGCTTTGATCCATGCTGTAGTGACTAATTCTTCGTTTTCTCTTAGTCAATAGCTTCAGATATGCGCTTCACGGAGATCTTTGCAGAGAAGGAGGTCAGACAAGAGAGGAAGAGACAAAGAGTGATCAATTCACGCTACCGTGAAGATTACATCGAACCTGCGTTGTACCGGGCCATCATGGAGTAAGCACTGCCTGTGGCAGAGGAAGAAGATGCCCACCTCCCCCAAGGATTTAAACGCTCCAATGCAACAGGCCATATTTGGATGCTTCGAATCCAGGGTTTTTTTGTTTTGTTTTATAAGGAAGCTAGGAAGCTGATGCTCTGCAGTAGCTGAGAGGCAGCTGTTGGATAGTGAAGCAGATCCCATTTGCTGAAGCTGATGCCTGCAGACTCCTGGTCTGAAGTTGGGTCCTTGCTGAATAAGCCAGCTTGGGGTGTGCTTTCATCTCGTCGAGCAGTCCTGCTTTTTTCTTAGAGACAATTGTGACAGGTGACGAACTCTTGTGGGAGTTATAGCCAGGCATCTTGGCAGCTGCAGAACGGTGCGATCTGTTGTTTTAATTGAATAGTGTTCCTGATTTTGGGAGTCTCTCGTGACCACACCTGGGCTTGAGCAGGCAGTATTACTGGTGCTTGAAATTGAACCTCTTTTTATATTTATATCCATCTTTTTGTCACAAGCAGCTTAAGTCTCTTGTTTCTCAGCACCTCCTTTCTGAGGGTTGAGCTATAGGCTGTTCAGATCCAAGCAGACAGGAGGTGCTTGTGTGAACAGGTGAAATGTGAAATTAAATCCTACAGGACAAATAATTTAACCCTCCATTTAATATTTTTTTTTGTTCCAATACTTGTTTGACTTAACTTAGTCATGAATTTAACTGTAATAGTATGTGCCTCAGAACTGATAAAATCTGTCTGGAGCCCTGCGCAGTGCAGCCTTCAAACAAGAATAGGCATTCAGCTCCCAGTAGACGTTCAGCTCCCAAAGAGTTTCTTTTGCGTTTCTCCCCACTCCCTCTGAGGCAATAATGACCAAATGGCCAGAGTCCTTCCTCTCTGTTCTTGAAACCCAAGCATCACAGTGTTGGGGATAACAGGGCAGCAGTATCCGAAGCAGTCCAGTACCTCTTCTGTGGCACCACTGTCTGTCGTGTGGCCGCAGGCTTTCTCTTAAAACAGTTTGTTGTTGGGTCTGAGACAGATAAAGCATGCACTGAACTGTACGTGTTACTGAAAGGCTGTGCAATGCTCTTCTGAAGCAGGAGTGCTGCCGTGTTGCTGTCTGGCAAAGGTTACCGCAGCGTTTTTTATAGAGTATTAGTAGAGCACATCTCAGTTGTGGTGGAGAGAGCTGGCTAGGAACGTGAGTAAGCTGGCTAGTAGGAGAATCTGGAAGATGTGCCAGCTTGCTCCTAGTAACTTCAGCATTAAGACACCACAGTCAGAACCGTGTACATACGTGTTCCTTTCCCATTCTGTAGGAAAGGGACTTGGGGCTGTGGAGCAGGTTGACCACCTTTCTGCATGGAGTGATGGGGTGACTTCCCTGCTGGAGAGAATGACGTATGTGTTCTCCAGAAGCAGTTCAAGAGGAAAATTTTCTAGTGAAAAAGACCTAATGCATCCCTTCTTCTATAGGGACATAGCAAGGTGTCTGCAAAGTCTGAATTTGTAACTTTTTCTCCTTTTATTACATAGGAACGCTACAAACCAAACTCTTCTGAAACCCCAGTGCATCGATTTGTGATTAGCAATAAAATGTAGTATTGTGTAGTGATAACAACTCTTGATCAGAAAAGAAATAAATACAGCTTTTATAAAGAAAACCTTACTTATCCCTACATTTTTATAGGGTCAGGAGGCCGATATGAGTAGCAAAGATTTGCACAACCACTGTTTTGCATAGAGGTGTTCAGTTCTCTTTTCGTGGTGGAACACCTTGTTCATCAGTATTGGAAAACTTACAGATTCTGAAAGGAGTTAGCGGCTTTCCTTTGTGGTCTTTTGTTTGTTTGTTTTTTCCCATGTTCAAAACTCCTGATCTCAGGGTATTAAAATGCTTTCTGATGAACGGGATAGTGGGCTCGGTAGAATGAGGATCTGTTAAGACCGGAGTCTTAAGTAGCTGCAGGTACTCTGGATGAGGCAATGGGAATGAAGCTGGACTTTGATGTCGTAGCCTGTTCATAAGCCTCTCTGAAGTGATATTCTGTGAGCAAACGTGGAGAAGAGCTGGCAGGGTCTTAACAAATCCGCCTGTGTTCTGTTAGTGTATCTTAAGAGTTGCTATTAACTTCTCGTAGGCTCAACACTACCTGTATATGACTGAAAAATACACTTTCTGTATCATCTGCCATTCTCCCTCCAGAGAAAAGGCTTTCTTCCCAAACTGCCGTATAACTTAAATGCACCTTTCAGGTGCCCTGTGCTACCTATGCTGCAACACCTGGCTCAACAGCTTCATCCTAAACCAGTGACCGAGTAAAAAGCAGCTGGATTTGTTTGGAGTGCTGTTGTTCAACTGCAGCAGTTTTTGCCGCCCACCTCTAACAGTATTGAGTGACTTTCAAGAGCTCCTGTACCTGGTATTTCTTCTGGAAGAAGAGCTCTGTTGTGCTGCGTTTTCTGCGGGCTCCAGATTTACTCTTGTCAGTTGGCTGCACTGTGCTGGAAACCGCTGCCATCCTGCACTCTGAGTCAAAGGGCCTTGCCAGTTTTCCCGTCAGTTTTTGTGCTGCATCGTTCAAGTGTGAGCTTACTTTTACCTACTGCAGTGATTGAACTGCGTTTTGGCTTCTCTCCGTGAATTTAAACTTGGTGACCCTGGTGGTTGAGGGTTTGTTGTTTTTTTGACTTGGCAAAAACAATTGGTTTTATGGCTTGAAGTATGACAGGTAGCAATAAAAGCTCTTTACAGAGCGGCTGTCTCAAAGGTACATATGCTTCCCGTTACCTGTGCTTTGATCTTGACTGATAATAATTTTCTCCAGTGGTTTGGTTCTGGGAGCGTGTATCTCTTAAAGCCTCATTCCCTTGAAGGCAAGGGGTTGGAATATCAACTAGACAAGTGCTTCTTGAATGTGTTCAGTAGGAAATCATGCTCAGTATGCCACACAGGAGCTCTGGTAGCCCTTCGCTAAGTCTGTTGCATGTGATGCTGCAGGCAATAGACCTCACTTTTCATGAAGCTTTCATCTCAGATTGGTTCAGGTTGGACCCGTAAAGCATTTTTGATATAAACAAATACTGGCTTGACCTTAATTCAGGATGGGCTTGGCAAGCCAGCGATTACTTTTTTTATAAGGTTTAAAAAGGCAACTGTATTCTTTGTATAACACCTGATTGCAGTCATGTTTCTGCCTGTGACTGGACTTTCTCCATCAGCAGACCCCTTAGATGACCAGAGACAGTATCATCAGTAGTAGGATCCATTCTCCTTGCTCCTTCTCTCTTCCCAGTGTTTTGAGCTGGGTTGAATTGATTCTAAACTGTTTGAGAAGTGTAGCCATGTTTCCCAAGGCTTCCAATTCATCTCTGTTCTTCCATTCTCCAACTGGGCTCCTGCTGTCTGACACGTCTGCAGTTGGGGGTTGGTTTTTTTTAATGCAGACATGGGATGAAATCAAGACTCTGGTAGCCTGTATGTTGTTTTCAATTTGATCAAGTAATAAATCTGCTTTCAAAACGGATGATCTGTAGACTAATTTAAGAACTAAAGCAGTGTAACTTGGAAATTCTCACCATGCTTATCCAGTGAGTTCTCAAGTGTCTTTCAGAACCACTAAGCAGAGTTTAAGGACTCGGTCCAGCAGGGGCTGTTCAATGAGAACACGGGTAGAACCCCAGAGTAGTCATCAAAGTGCAGACCTGAGACATCTGCAATAAGAGCCGAGTTGCCTTAGATTCCCTTTGTAGCTGAGAGTGGAAGTGCCAGAAGAGGAGTCATCAGAAAACCTGACCTGGGCGCAGAGTCAGTCTGCTCTGCTCTTCACTTTGTTGTTGGCTCTTGGATTTCACAGTGCTGGTTAAGACTTACTGAACTGGCAGTCAGGGAAAGGAGATTGTTATACCTTAGCTCAGAGATTTTTGCTACTGATGCACCAAGTGACCTTGAGTAAACTGCTTATTCATTGTAGCAGTATTTCTGCCTAGATCTTTAGAGCCTCAAGGGCTGCGTATCCCTGGATCCAGCTTTTTTAGTTTAGGAAAACATTAACGTCTCCTTTTCCCTGACAAATTTGTAGACATTGCACAGAACCTTTCAGCATGTGCACTTCAGGTAGTGCGAAGTGTGTAGTATGTTAGGTTCACTGTAAGGTATTGATACAAGTCAAAATAAGCCTTTTTCCTCTTTTCCCATGATCTTTCTCCATTTCATAGAATCACCAGGTTGGAAGAGACCCACCGGATCATCGAGTCCAACCGTTCTTATCAAACACTAAACCATGTCCCTCAATACCTTATCCACCTGCACCTTAAACACCTCCAGGGAAGGTGACTCAACCACCTCCCCGGGCAGCCTGTTCCAGTGCCCTATGACCCTTTCTGTGAGGAAATTTTTGCTTATGTCGAGCCTGAACCTCCCCT
>WAAB01013977.1:0-22420 GCA_013389865.1 Piaya cayana | reverse complement strand
TGCAGGACCCGCCATTTGGCCATGTTAAACCTCATGTCATTGGACTCTGCCCAGCACTCCAGCCTGTTCAGATCCCTTTGCAGAGCCTCCCTACCCTTCCAGCAGATCCACGCTTCCTCCCAGGTTAGTGTCATCTGCAGACTTACTCAGGGTGCACTCAATGCCTTCATCCAGGTCATTGATGAAGACATTGAACAGGGCTGGACCCAACACTGAGCCCTGGGGAACCCCACTTGTGACTGGCCTCCAGCTGGATTTAACACCATTTACCACCACTCTCTGGGCCCGGCCATCCAACCAGTTTTCCACCCAGGAGAGTGTGCATCTGTCCAGTCCAGAGGCTGACAGTTTCCGTAGCAGAATGCTATGAGAAACTCTGTCAAAGGCTTTACTGAAGTCCAGGAATATACATCCACAGCCTTTCCCTCATCCAGTAGTCGAATCACTTTATCATAGAAAGCAATCAGATTATTCTCTCTTGTGCTGAGAAGCCCATCATTGGACTCCGTGTTCCAGATGTGACTTCATCAGTGCTGAGAAGAGTGGCAGGATCACCTTCCTTGACGTGCTGGCAATGCTCTGCCTGATGCAGCCCAGAAGGTTGTTGGCATTCTATGCCATGAGGGCAAATTGCTGGCTCATAGTCCACTTATCTTCCAACAGGACTTCAAGGTCCTTTTCTGCATAGTTGCCTAGGGTTATTCTATACCAGATGTATAACTATATGCTACAACTAACTTAGAAAACTCAGTGTTTCAAATACAGATGTGCAAACACTTGTAGATAGATCTCACATCCCTTACACTGTTAGATTCAAATTTATTTGCAATCTATAAATGAAGTTGCTTTATGACCAGTGTATAACGTTTTATTTAGAAAGTCCTGGGACAGCAGGTAGAGATTTAAAGGGAAAGAGCAATATTCTTGCACTTGCTCATAAGTCCATTTCTCTCTGTAAGTCATGTGAGATTATTGCCCTAAACTAGTTTGAAACTATGATTTAGGTTTTCAGGTAATTTTCTTGGTTTTTAACTTCATAAAAAGCTACTGAATTACTTTCTTCAAGCAATATGCATAACTGACCACAGTTCTACTTTCTCCTCATTATGTTTTTATACTCATATGTATTTTTCCTGTGCTTCAAATTATTTTCCTATTTTGATGCTTTTGCTCCTATGTCAAGGTACTTCTCCTAAATGTTTCTATAAAGTCCATCAGTTCCAATGTGCCAAAGGGGCAATGTTACATTATTGATTTCTCTAACATAGTACTTTGCTATTCCCCTAAAATCATGATATTTGTTTCCAAAACTTCACCCTGAATTTATGATAATATAGGCCAGCACATGCAAGGGAAGTTCCTCTATATCTGGCTTTTATATGCCACTTAATAGGGTTCTTTCCTTTCTAAGTTTTGAGTGCCAAGCACACCATCACCATCTGACGAGTCTTAAGACAGCAAATATACTCAACTCTACCTCTTTTATAAGCAAAGGTCTGCTAAGAATAATAGTTCTTCACGATTTGTCACCAATAGTCAAGCATGGCTTAGTTACAAGAGATCAAGGGTCTCCAGCTTTAAATGAGTCACAGTTGTTCACACAGGAAGAGTGTCAAGCACTTCGGTATAAAGTGGACTTTTTGCAGCTGCTTAAACCTTAAGTATTAGCAGGGCTCCAAAGTACAAGCAGACGTAAATGTATGAACACTTCCCAGCCCTTTGCCTTATGCAGGTAAAAATATGTTGTGATGTCTCAAAATATATCAGTACAATGCCTGTTAACTAATAGCTTTATTAGTAATTTACATTAAGCTGTAGGTGTGAAAAGTTGTAACATGAGTGCAATTGCTAAGGAAATAAGTAAAAGAGGAAAAGGATCATTGGATGGAATGGATGCAGCAATAAGATTATTTCAAAGTTCTACTTTGATAAAGACTAAGCTGGTAGAGTTAATTACATTGTGTTACATTTACTGGACGTTTAGAATACTCGAAATATTCTGCATTTACAATGCAGGACACCTGAAATTCTGAAAATCTGTTTCTGCTCATACCTGATGAATATTACCTTGGGGTTTTTTGACATGATTTTCATAGATTTTGTGTTTGTGATTATTTCTAGCTAATCCCCAATAAAAATAAGAAGATCTCAAGAGAATGGTACTGGCATTTTATATAGATGACTGGGTACTTTACTGTTACAGTTGGGAGGGAGAACAAGTTAGAGCAGCACAGATTATTAAAAGCAAAGGCAGTTTTGATGAAAATTATTATAGTGCTTTGGGGATCTAAATCACTCCTACTCAGGCATTACTGTATCTCAGTGAATCAAAAAAATATTTCAGTACAGGTTTAGAGTCTTTAAAATTCCAGGAAATTAAGTGAAAATGTTGAGTATTTATGAGACAAGGGGTTATAAAATAATTAATTATGGTACTTAATTTTGTCTTTCATGACAAATTTGTCAGTTTAAGATGTTATTGCCATATTCATGACCTGTTAATGTACCTCCTTTTTAGATTCTACATTGGTGAGTTTTTTATTTGAATTTAGCACTTGAACCATTTACATGTATAAGTCACCATGATACACAGCATAAATTAGAACATGAAGTAAATTTCCCTTCCTTTGGGGCTTGCTGTTACTCAGTATTTAATATTTAATGCTATTGTTTTGGACTTGACACTTGAGTCATTTCCTGTGTTACTGTACATTTCCTCTTCTGCAGGAGTACCCTTGAGGTCTTGTAATTTGCAGGCAATGGGGACTTTCTATGGAGATTTTGACCAGTCTTTTAATTATTTACCATGTCAAAGATTCTCTAATGTTTTTATTGCCCCCTTGTGGGCTATTTACTAGAAAGCAATTTGCTGTTTTGGAGATAAATTAGCTTTCTTCTGGCTTGTTTTAACACACAGTAAAGAAACTGTGAATGGGATTTTTTTTCAGGTCATCAGAGAACCTATTAAATTCTGTTGCCCTCATTTTTCACATTCTTAAAATATCTATTCTGGGCCTTGTTAATAACAACAAACCTCTTGACATTTTAATACTGCAGTTGCCTTCTAAAACCTATAGATAAAAGAGGAGTCGAATGTATTACAATTTGTTGTTTAGCATTTATAGACTTATTTTTCTCTCTGAAAGTCAGCTCACAGCTGGAAAAAAAATTGACTGTTGGGCTGCACATGACTAATGGTCAGTACAAGTTTAGGTCCTCTGCTTGGCCTACCACATGGGATTTGTACTGTGCAACAGAGGAGTTCTTGTCTAAGTTAAATCCACAGTTGTTGGAGGAAACCATCTAGGAAAGCTATTGATTCTGACTTATCAATAGCTAATATTTCTGACTTGTTCTGATACATCCAATCCAGTTCCTCTTTGAAACATGGTGGTGAGTTGGCATCACACTTTTAAGAGCAGAGCATCAACTGGACATCACTTCCCTTTCCTGCCTCCTCCTGAAAAACATAGTGCAAATCCTATGAGTCTGGACCATAATCAGATATTTATATGAAGGATCAGGCTTGATTATCTTGGATTAGACCTAAATAAGTAATGCTGCTTTCTAGGGTGTTTTCTTCTTGCCCTTGACTTGAAGGAGAAATTCTGGTTGCTATGTTTCTAAAGTGTGTCAGGTGGCTGACGCCCAGTGTGATGTATCTGCATGGCAGAATCCAACTTGAGAGCAAAGCAATGTTGTTTCCAGAAGGTCCATTTGAAAAATTCTTTTTGCATACACAAATAAACGAAATAGTGCTTCTGTTGGTTTTGCCTCCCTTTATGACCCTCAAAATTAACTGCTTGAAAATCAGCTGGAGAGTTACAAACCAAGACTGTGTTATGCCGAAGTATTGTGCTCTTTACCTTATATTAATTTATGAATGAATTGAGGATGGTATATATTTTACTTCTTTATTCAGTTATTTCCAATCTACCCATGTTTCAGAGTTGCTGTTTGCAGTATGTGCAGATATATGTCTATGTTTATGTATACAAATTAACTCTTTCTTACTTGCATGATGTATATTAAATAAAATATTTGTCATAATCTATGTGTATGCAAGTAGCTTTCTCTGTGATACACAATGACTAATTTCTTACTCTACTTCACATGTCACTTTGTACTTCATGGAATAACTTTGATACTCCCTACATATTAGTATAAATTTATATTTATATAGAGCATTTCACGTTGAAGGGTCCTCATGGAAGGAACTCAGCATGCCTGCATGAAAAGTACTCAGAAGTAATTTATTTAATTGCTGAAATGTAGCAAGCAACTATTCATCAAATTTCAGTATCAATTTAGGTATTTCTAATGCCCCTATCTTCAGATTACAGCATTCTCCACAAGCAGCATCCTAGTTTTAGATCATTTACCTAGCTAATTTAGTCTTTCTAGTTAAACTATTTGAAAGTCTTTTTTCTAACAAAAGAAAATATGAAAAGAGTATGGAGTCAAATCCTACCTGGTCAGGTTCCTTATTCTCCATGCTGCCGTTTCCATTGATGTTAATTGATAATGGCCTCCTGACAGAGGGTAAGTTAAAATCTTTTAGTCCCTGTATAAAAAGCAAAGTGGACAAACAAGAATTGCAACATTACAGCATTGAATATCACTACTTGAAAGTATTTTGGAGATATTTAGGCAGAAAATAAATACAAACAGGCCATTTTGTTTGTTTCAGGAAACTATAAGTGTCATCTATAGTTGTATAAAATTGACAGTACCTCTCTCCTTAGCCTCAATTCTGGAAGTGATGTAGATGGAGAGAGGGATTGCATTTAATTAAAACTACTGGTAATACAGATTTGTAAATGCAGTATAATACTTGAAAGGAAGTGCCTGTTTTTATCTTTATCTCTTTAAGAACTGAGAACTATTGTGATTTTCATCTTTTTACTGACTTGTGATATGAATACAGGTGAGGAAAATATAATCCTGAAACTGTCCTGCTCACTCTAGATGCCCAATTTCCCTTTTTATTTATATAATACTGCTTATTTATATAATTATTAATTAAAATATTATTTATATAATCAGTATTTTAATTCTCATTCGTGTCATGATTACTGTGGCTTCTCATTTAAAAAATCAATAATCACTGTATAACACAAATAGTCCTGAAGATTATCTACTTTTCAACTAAATTTTTCAACATTTTATTTTCATCCCAGACTTTTCATAGCTTAAAATAGGTGTGAGCAAGTAAGCAATAAGGCACCAATTATAAGGAAAAGATAGTATTTTTACTCCCTTGGAATTTTGAATTTATAACAATGATTATAAGAACATGATCATTCTTGATGGAGGTGTAGTTTAGAGGCTGTTTATCATTAGAAGAGGTTTTTCCAGTGTGTTTCCTGTCCAATTTGTTCATTTTGATAGAACAGTCAATAGTTCTAGCCAAAATAACTGGGAAAATTAGTAGCAAATAATATAACACAATATACCTGTCTTCCTTGTTATAACTGCCATTTAGGCATGGCCTTGGCAGAGTGGCAGCACATATGGAGGGGCCGGAGACACTGCAAACAGACAACTGTTTAATTTTGATCATTCTTCATTTTCCAAGTTATAAATGTAGCTGTGAAAACAGACAAGGAGGCAGGAAAGCTCTAAAAATGGCAATGATGTCCCTGATAAACATAAGTATCTCACTGCTAATTGAATGAATGTGTGCATTACTTCTGTAAATGCCAGTTTTTCGTCTCAAGCTGCAGCATAGGGCTTGATGATTTCACTTAACTGCAGTCACTGATACTGAGGCTTTAAAAGTACAAAAGCTACAAATAAAAAAAAAATCTCAAATGAAAACCCCAGTTTTCCTCTGTTTTCTTTCTGGTTTTTTTTCTTTTACAGAAAGAACATTTTTTTTAACTGGAGAACAAGAAAAGGAAGAAATCCCCGTAGAAAGGATGAAGAATTTAAATTAAATATTAGTTTGGCTGTTTCTGCTTTTTTTCTGCTTTTAGAAAATTAAAAAATATTGTGGTGACATTTAAGCAGGGAGGCACTTGTCTATACTGGGAAAACCAGACATTGGAAAACACAAACACACAAACACCTAATTGTTTAACCATCCCACACCACAAAAAGAGGAAGATCTATGAAGATCTTGCCATGTTGTTCTTGTGATATAAATGAGCTTTTCTGGAGCCATATGCCTCAGCATTTATTAATTCACACTGCAACCACTCCTCTTTTCCAAGCCCATCTAATCAGTGAATATGACTTCTAAAATGAGTTAACTTAGAAAGAATTAATGGCTTGTTCTAAGTACATCTTTTACTATTTTTCCAAAAGTGCCAAGGTCTTAGGTTTTACTGTTATAAAACTGTATAAAAGAACAGGTGATTGACTGGTTTAACTTTAAGAGTTGTCTTGGTGTTCAGGGAGATGATATGAGAGAGCAGACAGGAGAGAGAGTGAATATAAGAACTAAAGACATATGCTTGTATCTCTTGGCCTGTTCTGTCTTAAAGAAAAAGAAGACATCAGCAAAATATTTGGAATTAGACAGCATGTTTTCATAGCACATTGCACTATGGAAGTTCACAACTGGAATCACTGCAAAATCTATAGTTCAATGGCATTTATTTTAAAAGTCCTGGAAGCTGTAATCTGCTCAGGGACTGGTCTAGAAAAGCTCTCAGAATCACAGGCAAATACCTGATGGGTAGCCTTTCTCTCAGCTCTATTTCTCATCATTAACTGATGATTAAATGGTGTATTAAATCCTTCTACCATGTTACATATTAGCTTGATTTTATTACTGAAGTGATGACAAGTAGATGATGTGATTCTTTTTGACACAGCTGGTAAGAAAGTTACTCGGAGAGGTGCCTCACTTGACCTACTATTTACAAGGACTGATGAGAGATGTGGTGATCAGAGGCCGTCACGGGCTTAGCAACCATGAAATAATAGTTTTCCATTCTTGGTGAAGTAAGGAGGGGTGTCAGCAAAAGCACAGCTTTCAAAAGGGAAACCAGTGCCCTTTTCAGGACACTGTTGAGAGAATCCTTTGGGAAATAGTCCTGAAAGGGTAAAGGGGTCCATCAATGCTGGACACTCTGTAAGAAGGAAATCCTCAAGGCACCAGACCATCCTGTCCTCATGTGCCACGAGATGAATCAGCTGGCAAGACAACTGGTCTGTCTGAACAGGGAGGTTTTGTTGGAATTCAAGAAGAAAATGAGAGTTTACTGCTTTTAGAAGAAAGGACAGGCAACTCAAAAAGAACACAGGGATCTCCTTAGGTCATGCAGGGAGAAAATTAGAGAGGCAAAAGCCCAGATCAAACTCAATGTAGCCACTGACGTAAGAGATAACAAAAAAATGTTTTTACAAATACATCAACAACAAAAAGAGAACCAAGGAGAATATCCACCCTTTACTGGATATGGAGGGGAACAATTTCTGCTGAGGAGAAGGGAGAGGCTTATGTGCTTAATGCTTTCTTTGCCTCCATCTTCAATAGTCAGACCAGTTATCCTCAAGGTATTCAGTCCCCTGAGTTGGAAGATGGGGATGGAGAGCAGGATAAACCTCCTATAATCCATGATGAATTAGTCAACGATCTGCTACATCATCTGGACACTCACAGGTCCATGGGGCCAGATGGGATCCACCCAAAAGTACTGAGGGAGCTCACACAGGAGCTTGCCAAGCCACCCTCCACCATTTATCAGATTTCCTAGTCAATAGGGCAGGTCTCAGCCAACAGGAGGCTTGCCAATATGATGCCAATCTACAAGAGGAGAAAGAAGATCCAGGCCTGTCAGCTTGAACTCAATACTGGGAAAGATTATGGAAAGGTTCATTTTGAGCGTGTTCACCAGGCAAGTGCAGGACAACCAAGTGATCAGGATCAGCCAGTATGCATTCAGGAAGGGTAGGTCCTGTTTCACCAACTTGGACTCATTTTATGACCAGATGACCCACCTAGTGGATGAGGGAAAAGCTGTGGATGTTATCTACCTCAATTTCAGTAAAGTCTCTGATACTGTCTGCTGTGGCATTCTCCCAGAGAAGTTGGCAGCCCATTGCTTAGACAGGTGCACTCTTTGCTGGGTAAAATAAATGGCTGCATTGCTGAGCCGAGAGGGTTGTGGTGAACACTGCTAAATCCAGTTGGTGGCCAGTCACAAATAGTATTCCCTACAGCTCAGTGGTGCACCAGTCTTCTTTAATATGTGTATCAACAATCTGGATGAGTGGATTCAGTTATCCTTCATTAAGTTTGCAGATGACACCAAATTAGTTGGAAGTGTTGATCTGCTTTAGGGCAGGAAGGGTCTACAGAGGGACCTGGAAGCTGGACTGATGAGCCGTGGCCAATTGTATAAGATTCAACAAGGCCAGAATATGGGGTTTGCACTTTGGTCACAAAACCACCATGTAAAGCTACAGGCTTAGGGAAGAGTGGCTGGAAAGCTGCCAGGCAGAAAAAAATCTTAAGGTGCTGGTCAACAACCAGCTGAACATGAGCCAGAAGTGCCCACAGGTGGCCAAGAAGACCAACAACATCCTGACCTGTATCAAAACTGGTGTGGCCAGCAGGAGCAGAGAAATGATCATGCCCTTGTACTCAGCATAGCTGAGGCTACACTTTGAATACTGTGTTCAGTTTTGAACCCCTCACTACAAGGAAGTTTTTGAGGTGTTAGAGCATGTCCAGAGGAGGTCAATGAGAATGATGAAGGGTCTGGAGCATGAGTCTTATGAGGAGTGTCTGAGGGAACTGGGATTGTTTAGCCTGGAGAAAAGGAAACTGGGGAGAGACCTTATCGCTCACTACAGCTACCTGAGAGGATGTTGTGACAAGGTATTTGCTGATCTTTTCTCCTAAGAAACAAGTGATAGGACAAGAGGAAATGGCCTTAATTGTACCAGGGGAGATTTAGATTGGATATTAGAAAAGATTTCTTCACCAAAAGAGTTCTGAAGCATTGGAGCAATCTTCCCAGGGAAGTGGTGGCATTTTCTTCTGTGGAGGTGTTAAAAAAATGTGTAGACATGCTACTTTGGAACATGGTTTAGTAGGTGTTGTGGTGTTGGGCTGTTAATTGGACTGGATGATCTTTTCTAGCTTTTATAGTTCTATGGTTCTATGATTCTACGATTCTGCTGAGGTGCAGACTTTGGAAAGAAAACACATTATAGATACAATGTTTGTATACTTCTAAATATATCTTGAAGTAACAGAGATGACTTCATGCTACCTAGCTAAAGGTATTATCAATTTACCATATATTTTAACATCAAAAATAGTACTTTCATTTTTGCTCTGAGTTGCAACTACTTCTATAAACATTTAGGTGAAATATACTTCTACTTGTTACTTTTCACAAAGGTCTAATTTCTTCGGTGCATAAGGAATGAATGAAAGGAAATATGGTACTCAGAAACAGAGGGAATTCTCATTTTTTTAATGCTTCGACACTGATCAGACTTGCAAATAATGTGAGGAAAAATTGCCATCTAGACTTGTGGCCAGACTGGTATACATGTAAAAAAAGTTAGAATGGAAAATTAGTCAGCAGAGATGTCAGTCGAAAGCTGTTTAAGCTGTAATGATAACAGGGACAAAAGAGTTAATTCTGATTTTAATCAACGCTAAGGAAACAGAAGGTAAAATTCATATTAACATTCTGAATAATCTTAAACATTCATTGTTTTCTAGCAGTCTTAGTCAGCAGCCTCTTTGAATGAGTCAATCTCAGAAAATTGTATTATGATATATTGGTTTGATCACTTCCCTAAATCTGTTTGGAATACAACCATCTTTTAGTAAATTGCAGAAAGAAGAGACAGTAGATAAAATACACCAAAAATGTAAATTTCATGTCTATATAACTGTAAGAAATAGAAAGTCATGCCTGAGTGATCAAACGTCATTTTTCCTTTGTTTATATTTAAAATAAGTCCTACAAGTACCATATATTTCTTAAACCATCTTTATATGGAAAGCAAATTTTATCATAGAAATCAGAATGTACTTGGTAGATTTTATGTTGAGATTCACCTTGAAAACTCTGCTAACGAATTGTGTCATGATATCATAAACAAACAAATGATAAAACTGCACTTCTTCCCTTATGTAACGGTCATCTGATATCTTAAAGGGTTAAAAACAGCAGAAGAAAATTTTGCAGAGCAAGTCCGTGTCACTTGCACAGTTTATTTTTGCTGAGCCAATTTTTCAGTATTGATTTTTTATCTGGGCAATACATTGCAAGGAGATGATTTTTTTGCATCTAAAAGCAGTTACTTTGCTTGGGTTTTAGTTTATTCCTGTGTGGACAATGCATATCTTCATACAATTAAAATTTGTGGTTATCCAATACAAAAAAACCCCCAAAAACCAAACAACCAAAACCCCTCAAAGTCCGGGGTAAATCTTTGCCTAAACTTCTGACTACTTAGATTCTGGGTGCATATCTTTCTATTAGATGTTTCCCTAGTGCCTAGGTTTGTGCTGATAGATGTGGACTCAACAATCCATGTTGTGAAACAAAGCAGCAAAGAATTCTCATATCATACCTCCATTAAGATGCCCCAGTGAGATATTCCCTTGCCTGTGAAGCTTGAGCTGAAAGAGTTCAGGACTTGCCTTTAAGAGAAATAAAATGACATCCTGACATGAAGCAATAAAATGAAAGCTGTAGCAACTAAAATTTTACAGGATAGCATAGAACTGAATTATCCCCTGATCTCCTCCCTCCCAGAGTGATCTTCAGTGTCTAACCAAGGAAATCTCCTATTCTCTCTGGGATAATGGAGTATCCCATGGAAGCTGGAGCATCTTTAGCAGCAGACACTGAGGTAGCATAATCCTGATTGTTTTCACCGCACTGTGCAGGGCAGCCCTGTGAGCTGATAGGAATTCGTCTGCCCTTAAACTACAAAAAGCAGTTTGAATCTTTCCTGATAAAAGATGAAAAGACAGGAATCTCTTTCTTACTCATGTCATTTCACAAGAGACAGCTGATTTAACGTTGCTCTGCAGAAGACACTTTGTGGTACCATGCCAAGCGAGAGACAGATACCTATATCCAGATGCACCAGTGGATGTCTAATGCTGAGAAAAAAAGGACCATTCCTCTTTCTGGAATTTCTTATTTTTTATGTTAAAGGACTTAACATTCTGTCAGCTGGCTTTTATAACTTCTTGCTTTAGATAATTATCTATCCATTTCTGTTCATAAACAATTCAGGCAATCAGCTTAAAAGCTAGTTTCCTTGCAGTCCATTGAAAAATTTCTGGAAAATCCTTAGTTTCATTTAATCTTAATAAATCTTTGCAATTATATTTTATTATTCTATTGTGCTTGACAGCACAAAAGTATCAATTGCAGAGAGATTAAGGCTTCGTTCTTAGGTAATAGTTTTATTGGGAGACAAAATGGAAATTTCTGCTCATAAACAATTACAAGGTTTTTTGATGAAAAATATATATCAGACTGAAAATTAAATTTAAAATGCATAAGGCAAAGAATAAAATAATAAGTGACACACTATTAAAACATCAAAGTAATCAATGGGAGATTATATGATTAATTTCAAGTTTGCTGCCCTCAAGATGACGTACTGAACACAGGATTAGAGGTGCGGTCACACCAGTGCAGAGTACAGAGGGAGAATAACCTCCCTGGACCTGCTGGTCACATCATTTCTGATGCAAGCCAAGATGCCATTGGCCTTCTCGGTCACCTGGACACACTGCAGGCTCATGTTCAGTCACTGTCCACAAACACCCCCAAGTCCCTCTCCTCCAGGCAGCTTTCTAGTCATACTTCTCCTAGTCTGTAGTATCGCATAGGGTTGTTGTGCCCCAAGTGCAGGACCCGGCATTTGGCCGTGTTAAACCTCATGCCATTCATATCATCCCATTGCTCCAGCCTGTTCAGATCCCTTTGCAGAGCCTCCCGACCCTCCAGACCTGCCTTTTGTGAACCTGTGTTGACTGAGCCTGATCACCCAGTTCTCTTGCTTGTGCTTCATGATAGCACTCAAGATCACCTGTTCCATGACTTTTCCCAGCACTGATGTCAGACTGACAAACCTGTGGTTCCCTGGATCCTCCCTGCGAATGGGCACAACATCAGCCAGCCTCCAGTCCAGTGGAACTTCCCCAGTCTTCCAGGACTGCTGGAAAATGATGGAAAGGGGTTTGGCCAACACATCCACCAGCTCCTTCAATACCCTTGGATCCCATCCAGCCTCATAGACTTGTGAGTGCCTAGCTGGGCAAGCAAGTCACTAACCAACTCCTGTTGGATAATGGGAGCCTTGTTCTGCTCCTCTAACTCCTGGGTATGTACACACGGGGGACAACTTTTCTTACTATTAAAGACTGAGGCAATGAATATATTAAGTGCCTCAGCCTTGCCCTCATCCCCTGTACAGTTGTTCCATTTGCATTAAACAGAGACTGAATATTCTCCCTTGTCCTCCTACATCGTTAATGTATTTATAGAAAAATTCTTCATAATCTTTCACCAACTTGGCCAATCTGAGCTCTAGCTGGGCTTTAGCCCTCCTGACTTTTAATCTGCATAATTTCACTTCCTCCCTGTAGTCCGTCCCAGATGCCTGTCCCTTCTTCCAAAGTTCACAGAGATTCTTCTATTGGGTGTTCCACAAGACCTCCATATTCAATCAAGTTGGGTTTTTTTTCTTGCTGACTCCTTTTCTGAAACATAGGGACAGCTTGCTCCTGAGCTCCTAGCATTTCTTTTTGAGGAGCGCCCAGCCCTCATGGGTTCCATTGCCCTGAAGGATTGTCTCCCATGGGACTTTGACAGCCAGCCTTCTGAACAGTCCAGAGTTTTCCCTCTGGAAGTTTAATGTGACCATTCTTCTAGCCCGCTCCTCACCTCACCCAGAACTGAAAATTCTACCGTGTCATAATCGCTTTGTCCCAGGCATCCTCCAACCTTCACATCCCCCACAAGGCCTCCTCTGTTCATGAACAGCAGGTCCAGGAGGGGACCTTCCCTTATCAGCTCACTCACCAGTTGTGTGAGGAAGTTGTCATCCACACACTCCAGGAATCTGCTAGACTGCTTCCTTTTTGCTGTATTGTACTTCCAGCAGACATCCGGAAGATTGAAGTCTCCGACAAGGACGTGAGCTAGTGATCCTTGGACTACCCCCAGCTGTTTATAGAAGAGCTCATCAACTTCTTCTTGGCTGGGTGGTCTATAGCAGACTCCCATCACTACATCTGCCTTCTTGTGGGCTCCTCTGATTTTAGCCCACAGGCACTCGATCCTGTCATCACCAGAATTGAGATCGAGGGTATCAAAGCACTTTCTAACATAGAGGGCTACCCCACCACCTCTCCTGCCCTTCCTGTGCCACCTGAAGTGTTTATACCCCACCATAGCTGCACTCCAGTTATACAAGTCATCCCACCACATTTCCATGATGGCAACTTAGTCTCCATGTAGTCTCCTTGCCCTACAAGAACTTCCAATTCCTCCTGCTTATTGCCTATTATTCATGCATCTTATCCTGGTGAGAAAAAACAAGAGGGAAGCAATTTGAAATATGTTCATCCATCTCAAGAGTAATCTGCTTTTCCTTGTTCTATACACACAAACAGTGTTAAATTCCACCTGAACAAGGATCCAAAGAGAAACAGCTTAAAATATAGTTATAACATAGTGCGCACCTCTGTTTGGAAATGCCTCAATCAAGAACTGGCAGCATAGCTGTTTGCACATTTTTTGTGTTGATAAATGGTATGTTACTGGCATCTTGATAAGCAAGCCCTGACTGATCTAGACAAGTCCTTATGTGGATAACCTTCTAATCGGGAAGCAACAAAGTATGTCTTCTCTCCCCATTTCCTTTAAAATTGTCATCAACTCCTGACATTTCCAGTTTATTTTTCAGCATTGTCAGGCAGAAGTTAGTGACATACTTTTCTAGTTTATTTGTTTTCCCCATATCTATTATTTTTCAGCAAATTTTATGAAACGATACTCCAAAGCCATAAGACAATGAATGTAAGGGGTGGAAAAAAATTACTGTTTTCTTAACTTGATAATGTTAAAAGTCAGTAGCAGGTGCTATTTGAATCAGTGCTGGACAGTTTGGCTAATGCTCTACAATTCTGAAAGTATTCTTCGCCCCTCTGCACTAAGGAGTGTTGTGGTTGTTCCTCATCATTACTAAACTTATTGTTGAGACCACTCTTCCTGTGGACACAAGTAAAACAATTAAATTCAATATGCACTATCCCTACTTTGACAAATATAAACTCTGTATAGAAATTAAATTGTGCAGTTCATTATTTCGTTCTTTCTTCATAAAGATTTTTGTTCTTATGTTTGGCAAGATTTTTGCTAGCATCAGGTGGAAGATTTTCAACCCTTTAATATTCAAAGAATCATTAAAAAAACAGAAAAGAATGTATATAATCTATCACTATGACTCACTGTAGAGCTTCTTGCTAAGAAAGACCTAGTAAGACTAAAGGGATGAAGCACAATGCATGCAGGTTAATACTTAATTTTCCTCTGTCTGATTTGAACACTGTTTTCATTCACTCCACAAGTGGCCATTTATTATTATTACAATAAAAATATGAATCATATTTATTTTTGAGAGAGAACATGTTCTTCTATATGAATCATCCTGTTTGTCATGGTCCAGGTATTGTGAATACCTAAGAAACTCTATGTGCTGAAAGTCTGCATGGGATAATAAAATGGGAGAAGTATATGTTTACTGTGACTGAGGTTACTGCTAAATAAGAACAATCACATGAATAAAGATTTTTTACAGCACTCAGTGGAGTTCCCTAAAACATAGAGCTTAGATGCAGTGTAATATTTAAACTGCCCAGTAAAACTTTCAGAGAGACAGACAGCAGAATACAAATCGACAAGCAACTGTTGGAATATGTTGGGGGTTGGGGTTTTTTTAATAGAAAAATGCAGTTAAAGGGCAAAATAAGTGGAGGGAAGCTATATCTAGTTTTACTCATAACCCAGAGATTTTCTCTGACTAAATGGATCTGTCTGAAACAATGAACACGTAGTGCAACTTAGATAAATATTAAGCAAGAAAATTCACAAAATTTAATAAAGGATATAGAGACATTAGGAGAATAAAAGCATGACAGAGGTGTGTGTCTACCTTCATGCATCTACTTTAATAAAATCTGGCCCATAAGATAAACTTTGCAGAAGTGTCTTAATACCTGTAGTAATGCCACAAATGGAGCCAGGCTACTGTAATTCCACTAAACACTGACTTTCACACAGTTTATGCATTCTTCCTCCAAACAATGAAGAAAGGGTTGGGGTGCTGCTCAAAAAAAGAATCATTCCATTTACAAATGGCCAGCTGAGAGCCAGCTTGTGGTAGACGTAATGCCATCAGTCATAGCCTGGGCAAGAAAATCCACAGCCAATAATTTTATTTAAATTACAAGATTTCTTAGCAAAAGTAGTTTGTGGTTATTCCAATTATTTTGAGAATTATAATTTTATTTTCAAAGGTCACAATTATGGATAGTTGAAAGGAACTGGGAAAAGCAAAGCATATTTCCTAAAAAAAATATGAGCAGTTATGTCAAAATTATCACCATTTGAAAACAAAAGGAAATTGAACAACTTCTAGCCCCCTAACAGTTTTCAAGTTTTGGAATGGCTGGAAAAGGCAGAGAAAGAAATCCAGAACTTACATCTGATTTTGCTAAACTTGTAAGAACAATTGTTACTCATATTACATAAAAAAATCCTTTAATAATGGTCTTAGCTGCAGCACAACCTGCAAAATGTGAGTAATTATCTCCCACAGCTCTAATAAACTTATTTCCCAGAGGAATAGTGATAATAAAACTTTGTCCTTACAGCACTTTGCATTTGTGAGTCTAGAAAAGATTTATAAAATTCACTAATTAAGCCTCACAGACCTCAAGAGAACAAGTAAAGCAATAGTTTACTAATTTTTATGGATGCTGCACACCCAACTAATGTGGCGTACAAAAGGTCACACAAAGTCAGACACAGAGCTAGAAAGAGATCAAAAGACATTCTCCTTTCCTAAAGGCCAATGGCATAGGATTGCTCAGCAAACAATTCTCTTCTGCTGCATTTTAGATTGCTGCATGCCTGCATCTGTTAAAATGGTGTTGAGCAGTCTCTTTTTATAGTTTTAATCCTACTTTTTTTTCTTTGCTTTGTATATTAAGGAGACAATAGTAGATTTCTATATGTTAGGTATAATGAATTAGCCTTTTGTAGCATTTGTAGGACAGTTAGAATTAGTGTGAAATTCTTTAAATATCCATTCAGTATGTATTTGTAGCATTGTGAGAGAATCAGTCACTTATTATCCCTAAGGAGGAAATAAAGAAAGATTCTGTAAGGGGGAGTTTATGAGTTTGAAATGCATGTTATAAGACAGACTCTCTTAAGTAACAGTCAGGTATGATACTGTAGTAAATGCTTCACATCCCATTCCTGTAATCAGGGAAATGTATATTTCAATATAGCTGCTGCAACAATTCGGGGCATCTTTCTGTGTATCACTGAAAGTCATAGAATCACTGAGGCTGGAAACAACATCTAAGATTGTCCAGTCCCACTGTCAGCCCAACACCATCACACCTAAAAAACCATGTTCTGAAGGATCATGTCTACACACTTTTTTGAACACCTGCAGGGATGGTGACTATACTACTTCCCTGGGCGGCCTTTTCCAATGCTTGACCACTTTTTCAGTATAGACTTTTTTCCTAATACTCAATCTAAACCTCCCCTTGTACAACTTGAGGCCATTTCCTCTCATCCTATCACTTGTTACTTGGGATAAGAGACCAGCACCCACCTCACTACAAACTTATTTCATGTAGTTTCAGCCTCCTCTTCTTCAGCGAAGAAAACCTTAGTTAACTCCTAAAGTCACTGTATTACTGAATGTCTCAAGGCACATTAAGTACGCCCATCACAAACTGGCAAATCCTCTAACACAAATCCTGCTTGTCTAGAAGAACAAACAATATTAACTATTAACCTGATGGACTGGACTGCGGCCAAACAAGAGTTAAGATAAGAAGGGAACAGGAACTGGAAAAACGCGTTGAGTGAAAAAGAGAGAGATCTAGGGTGGAAAATGCCTCAGAAAAAGCATGATTTTCCAGTTGCTGATTCCGAGTTATACCTATATTACGATATGATAAATAGAGAGAGAGAGAGAGAGAGATAGACAGACAGACAGACAGAAAAACAGACAGAGAGACAGACATAAAATTTCACCAGAATCAATTGAGATAGATTAAAAATAGCAAAGAAAGAGAGACAGGAGGGGAAGGAAGGAAAGGGAAATCTGCACTGGGCATTTTTCAATGACTGCTTTTAAGCATGAGCCAAATTCCTCAGCTTTCTCTAACACTAAAATAGCATTAAATCACGAGTCTATATCCCCTGAAGTCAGGAGTTACTTCTCTCAAGGATTATAGTAACAGGATCCTAAATTAGATATTGACCTTTTAGACTGATATTGAGAAGATGGGTCATTTAGTGGTAGGAGGAAAATAAAAGCAGTTTCCTAGTCTCAATCCCTTGTTCCGTCTTTTTTTTTATATGTGAATACACTCTTATACAAAGAAACTCAAACTAAAATTCTGTGAAGTGGCTGCATGGTAATTAATCTTAGAGTAGAAGAATGAGAATATGAAGCACTATCAGTAATTTACTGTAAACAGAAAAGACATTTCTGAAATTGAAACACTAGCTCAGGAAAAGAGAAGACAAGGAGTCAGCCACTCCTGTTGATGTCACCCCATTTCTCTGCTCTAGCAGAATTATTTTGACAATTGTGCATAAACCAGTCATAAATTATGAATATCTGGGATTGTTCATAAACTTTAGTACGAGGACATTTATTTGTATTTAGATTTAAATCTTTTATAAGATATGAAAATGTAAGTGCTAAACTATTGTGTTATATACAGCAAGTCTCCTGATTTCTAGAGTCAAACAGGTTTTATAATAATTTTTGTAGCGTACTAAGGCCTTGATTTGCCTTCTAAATCACAGGTGCACATTACCATTATCTTGAAACATCAGCTCCTTCGTTGCTTGTTAGTAATTTGCATGTCCTCTAGATGATAGAACAGATAACACCTGCATGCTGAAGTGCTGAATTAAATCATTAGTCAAGGTTTATGTCAGGCTACTTTGGGCCTCAATGCAGCATTTGATTCTAAGCACCTTGTTCTTCAGTTGCTTCTGCAGTTCTGCAACCTGAGTTATTCTGCCTCTCAGCAGAACATGTTCCTTGGAGGGAAGCAGTCATGTGCAGCTTGCTAGGTCATCGACAAGTCAGACAGAGTCATAAATACCTTTAGAGAAAATGGTATTTATTAAATAACAGAGGCTTATTTAGGAAATTAATTTATCTCAGCATCTTAAGTTCTTTTGCAAACTGTGAGTTTCTCTTACATGCATTTGTAGCCTTTAAAGTGCTTTATTTGTGCAGGATAATATGTATTCATTATACAAGGACAGTGAATTCTGGTGTATTTTTGTAGTTAACACATCTACATTCCTAAAGATCTCAGAAAAAAGTATTACCTAAGAGTAGAATGCTAACACAAGGATGCATGCCTCTATTGTCTACAAGGAAACAAAGAGTGATGAGAAAAGACACATTAAATCTAGAATTATGTCTGTGATCATCTTATGAATAACACCTGGGAATGGATCCAGATGTTTTGAGTCCAAGTAAAGTGCCGATCCGTAAAATCATCCTTATTAACTCTTCCATACTAATCTCATTATTTGTCAAAAATAAAGTGTTTATGTGTTTTCTTTAACTTCCAGTCAAGAAAACATTAATCCACTAACTCTAATCTTTGCATGCTTTTCACTTATTATTCATACTGATAATTTCTGCTTTGAAAAAGTGTAATTGATTATAAAAAAACCCTATCCTTTTAGCATTTGTTGAATAATTTAAAAAAAAAAGGTGATAGAAGAACTTCAGGATGAGAGTTGTCTCTCACTCTCCTGTCTTTCAGGTTGTTTTTTTGTTTGTTTATTTATTATTTTTATTTGATCAGCTTCAGAAATAGTGTTTTCTGTGGTGCAAAATTTTTGTGTTCTTCTGAATGACAGTTACAGATATCTACTCCCTCAGCCTTTTGTGTGCATTCACTTTTCCTTTTCCAAAAAAGAGCTTTGCCTCCATATGGTTTTGTGAAATATTACTCTTCTAGCTGCTCAGGGTTAGCTGAGGAATACTTATGCTCTTTCCTTTCTTGTCCTTCCTCCTCTCAGTTATGGTGTGGTGCTAGGAGGCACATGATGTTAGCCTAACATTTTGAGACTTCTCATTCCTATAGGTTCAGCACTAGTTGTACTAGTGATCCTTACAGGTCCAGAATACATAAATGTCTAACTAAGATCGCATATACCTTAACGCTAAAATTAGGAAAATCGAAGAAATTATAGAACTGCGATTAACTTTTTAACATTAACTTANTGATAGAAGAACTTCAGGATGAGAGTTGTCTCTCACTCTCCTGTCTTTCAGGTTGTTTTTTTGTTTGTTTATTTATTATTTTTATTTGATCAGCTTCAGAAATAGTGTTTTCTGTGGTGCAAAATTTTTGTGTTCTTCTGAATGACAGTTACAGATATCTACTCCCTCAGCCTTTTGTGTGCATTCTCTTTTCCTTTTCCAAAAAAGAGCTTTGCCTCCATATGGTTTTGTGAAATATTACTCTTCTAGCTGCTCAGGGTTAGCTGAGGAATACTTATGCTCTTTCCTTTCTTGTCCTTCCTCCTCTCAGTTATGGTGTGGTGCTAGGAGGCACATGATGTTAGCCTAATATTTTGAGACTTCTCATTCCTATGGGTTCAGCAGTGACTCCATGCTAGTTGTACTAGTGATCCTTACAGGTCCAGAATACATAAATGTCTAACTGAGATCGCATATACCTTAACGCTAAAATTAGGAAAATCGAAGAAATTATAGAGCTGCGATTAACTTTTTAACATTAACTTAATTGGTGGTGAGGATGATGATTTAACTTGTGTGTAACAGTTACTAAGGCAAATATGAAACTACCAGTATACATTGAATAATGTCTGCAAATGCATAATATAGAAAGGCAGTAATATGGTATGGTCTCACATAAGTTTAGGAACTCCTGTTTAAAAGAAAGGTTACAATTTATTTCAAGAGAGAAATTCCTTGCTGAAGCAGGTATATTTGAAAACAAGAAATCT
Organism: Piaya cayana; assembly: GCA_013389865.1. Lineage (NCBI taxonomy): Eukaryota > Metazoa > Chordata > Aves > Cuculiformes > Coccyzidae > Piaya > Piaya cayana. The sequence goes on along the minus strand of WAAB01013977.1, from coordinate 2,156 downwards.
TTATGTTGTTAATGCACCCAGAATATGATTTTAAAGTGTAAACAGGAATAATTTGATTTAATATTTGGTACTTATGCATAAAACATACCAAATTGAATTGAAAAATTATCCCATTACGTTTTCAAATCCAATGAAATTAAGTAAATAAAGACAATGAAAGTTTTCCCTAATCTTTCCTTAGTTACTAGAAAGTGGTTGATTTGATATTGTAATTGCTGACATTTCACATGTTCCACAAAATGTGCACACGTACATGAAAGTACATATATATACACACACATTATGTGTGATGTGTATGTACATGTGTAAAAACACAGAGAAAACTATTTAAACCAAAGGGAAGTCCTTAGCCAGCAAATTATAAAGAATTATAATGTGCCAATAGTTAGTTTTACCTTTATTACAAAATGGAATACAGTTTAACCTTTGTTGGCCTTGTTTGGTAGACACTATTCATTGAGAAAATATTTTTAAAAACCCCACTTCCAAGACGCCTCATCCCTGATTTAGCACTCCTGTGATGATGTCATAACCATCATTGTATGTCATACAAAGAAAAGACAATGATATGCAGTGCAAAGCTGTCTGCCCTGAAAGATGATTCTTGGAAATTTACTTTATGCAGCTTGGCATATCCCTCTAACTGTAACATGGAATATGTATGTCTCATATATATAAGTGACATGCAAGAGTTTCCATCTGGTAACCTGCCTGACTCAATGAAAAATATAAGTAAAAGATACTTAAAATGACTGTTCACATATGTGAACTTATAGTCAGAACTGAATGTAGTTATTTCCATAGGATTTCTGATTTCTTTTTGAGAACAGAAGGCATGGTATGTCTTTGTGTCTCTCCCTGTGATTTCTAGAGAAATGCATGTAGTGTTTACTAACAGTTCATGATCCCATGGAGGTGAGGAGGTCCTAATCCAGAAAAGCTTTGTAGAGCTAACAGGAAAGAAGCCAAACTTTGCTTTTCTTATGAAGATACTTTTGGAGTAGGATGCATGAGTATATTAAATTTATACATTTCTCATATGAAAAAAATAATCTTAAGTAAATGTAAGGCTCCTGGCAGTTACATGCTTGTTCTGTCAATCACTGTTAATTACAAGGAACAGGAACACAAAGAAAACATGTTTTCAATGGCAGGCAAGGCTGTCCACTTTGTCATCTGTAGCACATCAAACTCCTGTGTCTCAGTACTCCCAGAAAAGTTTGCATATTTCATTCCTGCACCAGTAGTTAAGAAAAAATGGCATAAATGAATATTTTGAGGCTATTCTGAAATGATGGCTACCAAAATCTTTAAATAATGGAGTTTATTTGAGACATGGTAAGGTTTACACACACATTAAGTAGCATGGTTCAAGAATCATGCCTTAGTCAAGCATTCTGGATCACAAATGAAGTGCAGATATGTTGAGCTATAACAAGGAATACTAAGAAAAATATCTTATTGACCACACAGAGAAAAAAAATTGAAGTAGGCCTGACTCTATCTAGCAATGCATTTTGAACACATCAGTGTGATCTATTTAGACTTCTTTAAAGACCTTGACACAGTCCCCCACAACATTCTTCTCTCTAAATAGGATAAATATGGATTTGATATGTGNCTATAACAAGGAATACTAAGAAAAATATCTTAGTGACCACAAAGAGAAAAAAATAGAATTAGGTCTGACTCTACCTAGCAATGCATTTTGAGCACATCAATGTGATCTATTTAGACTTCTTTAAAGATTTTGACACAGTCCCCCACAACAGTCTTCTCTCTAAATAGGAAAAATATGCATTTGATATGTAGACAGTTAAGTGGATAAGGAATTGGTTGGAGGGTTTCACTCAGAGAGTAGTGGTCAATGGTTCAATGTCCAGATGGAGATCCCTGACAAGTGGAGTCTTTTAGGGGTCCATACTGGGACAGGTGCTGTTTAACACCTTCATCAGTGATATAGACAGCAAAATTGAGTGTACCCACAGCAAGTTGTCAAATGACATCAAGTTGAGTGGCGCAGCTGTCACTCCAGAATGATGGGATGTCATCCAGAGGGATCTGGACAAGCTGGAGAACTGGGTCTGTGAGAACTTTGTGAGGTTCAACAGGCCAAGAGAAATGTCCTACACCTGGATTGGAGCAAACCACAGTTT
>WAAB01013976.1:0-54964 GCA_013389865.1 Piaya cayana | reverse complement strand
TGGATGAGACTATGAGCAACCTGGTGTAGCGGCAGTTGTCGGAGTTGGATCGGGATGATCTTTAAGGTCCCTTCCAGCCCAAAACATTCTGTGATTCTCTGAATAGGCAGACTTGCCTCTTTGTCAATGCTTTGAGTTAAAAGCTTACACAGCTGAGAAAAATAGGTGCATTGCTTTGGTAGCTTTTTGGCAGAAGATTCAGTAGAAGTTTGCCTAGTAGTTGACTGAATCATGTCACTCATCCTGTAATGGTGGAAAGGTGCTGTGCCTGGTCTAGGGAGGTTGTTCCCTAGTGCCTCCCTCCAGGTACTGCTGAGGATCTGGCTGTCCAGCCAGCTGGCTGCCTGTGGCTAAGCTTGGCACTGAAGCTGCGCTGTGTACCGACTGAGCAGCTGCTATTGACTGTTTGGGGGCTTAAATGAATTAATTGGTTGAAGGGAAGGAGCTGATCGAAAGACAGCCACCGCTGCATTTGTGGTGGAGGGAGGACACAGGAGCATCTATTTTAGATCACTGCTTGTCAGAGTGATTTCCTTGTGGTCTGGTATGCTGTGGTCGCTAGGTGCGTGTAAATCTTTTAGGGTGATGAAAAAAAAATTGCCAAACAGAGATGCAAAAATGCAAATGTTTAGATTTTACTAGTCTGAAGCATACACTGTTTGAAAGGTGATGGAAAACCGGAAAGCACAGAGGTTTTGCGAGCTAGCACATGTCCTGTTTTATTCTTTTTTTTTTTTTTAATTCAGTGTGTGTGGGAATTGCTTTCTCTTAAGAAGAGGACATCCTAGCATGTGCAGGGATTGGAGAAATGGCTGGCCATTCTGAGGGACAGTTACTCTTGTCTGTTTTGCCTGTTTTCTTTATGCAGGAATAGGACTTATGCAGAAGCTCTGTGCCGTTAGTGCCACTGGAGGTCCTGACAAACACAGTTTGATCTTGCTAGAAGATAACAAATTGATGTGTTCTTAGATGTTTTGAACTCTCTGCAACAATCCAAAAGCTTAAAATATAAATTTGACATCTAGTCATAAATGGGGAGGAAGATGAGGTAAAGATACAGAGGAAGGAATAGCAGAAAATGGCTCTTCCTTGATAGTTGTTTACAAAGTGCACTTGTTCATAGGCTGGCTTTTCATAGTGTCCCTTTGCTGCTACTTCTTGTAGACTTGCAAAACATCATGTTTTGTAAACTCTGGAGTTCTTGTCCCTGAGTTGCCTCACATGACAAATAAACTCTATGGGTGAACACCTTCAGTTTTTCTAATCTGAATATGTAGCAGTTATTATTGAAGCATCAGGAGAAATTTCATCGTATTGTTTATGTTCTGGCTTGGAGTTACAAGACTTTTGCAACACACATTCAAGCTTTTTCCTGTAGGTCGAAAGGTAGAACTTTGTATAATTCCCTCAAACAAACTATTTTGGTGAGATTTTATGGTCTTTTGAACTTGTGTTCTTTTGAAGAGTCCTGGAGGAGAAATTGATTATAACTACAGTGTCTTAAAGAATATTTTTAACATTTCCTTACAGCTCAAAGTTAGGTTGTCAGTTTTAAGTTCCCACCATAACATAAGAATTTGTAATTTTTTGGTTGCTATTGTGTCTCTCCATTTTTTAAGGGGAGGATTGCTGTGGCTCAGTTACTCTACTATCTTCTCTGCATGATTAACTGAATGATTTAAAGTGCTTTGTTCCAGATCCCTTTGCAAACCTTTTGTGGCTGTAAGCTTTATAGCAGAGGAAGTCCTCTGGCTTGCTTGAGGGAATATATTTTAAAAGCTCATAGTAGAACATGGATTATAAAGTATATGATGCATGAAAGTATAAAGAACAGTTCCATGAAGTTTCAAGCATTAAGGTCTGAAAAAAAATTCTGGGTGTAGAAACGTAATCATAAAGAGTGGTGTTTTATTAACACAATTTACTAAGATCTAGATGTTTCTCCAACAGGAATGTTTCCTTGCAAAAGAGACACACTGGATTTTTTTTTTCTGCCAGCAATTAAACTTTTTCTTCTGAAATTTAATTTGCTCACAGTCCTTTGTGCTGAGGGGCAGATTGAGTAATGACTGTCAATGGAGAACACCAGCTAACAGTGTAAAACTTAAATTTCTGTTTGTCTAGCATGGAGTAAAGAGTTCTAATAAAAATCTAGCATATAATTAAAAATTACTTAAACTGCTAGAGTCCATCAGCTGAGTATCATTTGCAGTAGAAAACTTTGCCACTGGTCTTGGTAGCTGTTGCTTGCCTGCTTCCTAGGTTTGTGAAAGCAGTAAAATCTGTTTTAGCTAATGTGTGAGGAATATTAGAAACCTTCAACAGTAATGATGGTCAGTAGTTTCATTTGTGACATTTCAGACCTTCTGATGTTGCAACTGTGTCAGCTTGTGAAGACATAACTACTTCAATACTTAAAGTGAACTTCTGCAGCTGGAGATCCCAACACTCCCAAACTTTTTACAATTTTATTGATCAAATGTGTGAATGAGTTAGACTTCCATTGAAAACACAAAAGTTCACCAGTGCAGGCTTTGCATACTGCTCTGTGGCAATGTTCCAGATTTCCTTCTCTTTGTCTTTATCTTCTGTTTCTTTTTCATCCTGTTTTCAAGTGGCAGGTAGATTTCACAATCTTGATCCTCTACTCAGCTGTGCCCACACAAGAAAGAAACCTCAGTCATCTGTGAATTCAGGCTCATTCCCAGGTTTTGTAACAATCCATCACTGAAATTCACACGGACTTTCCATTTTCTTTATGCAGTTAGCTTTCTGTGGTATCTAATACTCACATAGCCAAGATGAAATTTGTTCTCCTTCTCCCTTGGCAATGGATGGCAGTCACCGTCAGAAGCTGGAGGCTTCTGAGATGGCTAATTTACACTCTTTAGTTTTCTTATAAAGACTCTCTCCAGTCATGCTGTGGAAGAAAAGAACGGAAGTTTTTTATTCACAATCCAGTTACCTACAACACGTTGCCTGCTTTTTCAAGTTTTAAAAAAGTATTCTTTTCATTCTGTTCATTACTTCGTTGATGATCTGTGCTCAATTTGGAGAGGAGGAAAATGACCTATTTGAAAAATGCCGTTAGTGACAAAATCAGAAATAGAATATGGACACTTAGGTTCACAGCCTTGTGTTGAGACCATATCTGTTCTGTCTACTAACTGTTTCTTTCCTGCTTTTAAATAAACAACTTCTTTGACTTGAAAGAAAGGGGCTGAAATGCAGGATACAGTAACATCTGTCCTGTTGAAAAGAATGAAATGTTTGATAACTGTAGCTTCAGCATGAAAATATAATGTGTTATCGCAGGCGAAAATTCTAGAAAGGTCTTTTATTGGACTAGTTGATATTTAGGAAAAAAAATTACTTTGGACATGCAGTGGAGATAAAAGTAGAGGCTTATTTCAAAGTTAGTTTTTGGGGTTTTTTCTTTTTTAACACCCCTGTATTGGGGGTTTTATTACCTGCAAGCTATTAATTTTTTATTAATATGCCATCATGCTGCATAAGTGAGTGAAATGTTTCAATGTAGATCAGCAGTCTTGCAACTCACAAATAATAACTCAGAACTGTTGTGTTGATCAGAAAACAGCATGTCTCACATAGGGAGCACAGTATGTGGATTTGATGCTTCTCTGACATTCTCAGCAAATTTCTTGTCACTGTGACTGTTCAAAAATGAAATTTCTGTTTATTTATTGATTTTATTTTATAGTAGGGGTGGTAAAGATTCATATTGATCTGCAAGCCTAATGAATAGTGTGACATTTGCATGGGTAATTTCTGTTTTACTTTAAAAATTTTCTGCTGATTTTAAAAAACACAACAAAAATAGCACAGTTGGTTTCTAGACTGCTTGACTCATATACTGTGGATATAGTAAAACAGTAGAATTTCCCCTTTAAAAGTGTTTTGGATATATCTGTTTGTCGGGGACGCACCCACAAAACAGAGCATCAGTTCTTGAAAGTAGTGATGATTCACTTAGCGTTCTGACAAACAAAAATAAACCAGCTTAGGATGTTGGTTGGGAATATGACTACACAACTGCCTTAGGAATTCTGAAAGTTTCTGAAAGGTTCTTTAGGAGGATGACCCAAAATGAGCAGTGTCTCACCTGTAGGGTAAGCATTCTCAGACTTGGGGAAGGGACCTTGGACAGCATTAGGAACCAAGGGGAGTCCCTGCTGCACTGCAGCTCTTGGGCAGAACTGGCTCAAATAGGCTCTCTGGAGAGCCATAGTCGAGTGTGATCTGTGGTCATTCCGAAGCTGGAGCACCTCCCCTGTGAGGACAGGCTGAGAGAGTTGGAATTGTTTAGCCTCGAGGAAAGCTCCAGGAAGACCTTAGAGCAGCCTTACAGTAATTGAAGGGGACCTACAGGAAAGCTGGGAAGGGTCTCTGTCAGGGAGTGCAGGGATGGGATGAGGGGGAACAGTTTTAAACTGAAAGAGGGGAGATTTAAGTTTAAATAATAGAAAGGAATCTGTTACTGTGGAGATAGTGAGGAACTGGAACAGGTTGCCTAAAGAAGTAGTGGGTGTCCCATCCCTGAAGGTGTTCAAGACCAGGCGGCATGAGGCTTTGAGCAACCTGATACCAAAAATGTATCTTAGTGTATCAGTGTGATCCATGGGAGGTGTCCCTGCCCATGTCAGGAGGGTTGGAACTGGATGGGCTTTAAGACCTATGATGACCCAAATGGTTCTATGATTCTGTGATGGGTTGGAGATCTGCATCTGCTGGGACTGTGAGGCTGGCAACAGTTCTCTACCTCCTCCTCCTTGAAACCTGAAAAAAAAAAGGTAATAGAGTTTCAACAGGCAGAAAGCCCCAGTCTAGGTCTTTGACCAGCTGGATATTTTTCAGGTCCTTAATAGGCCATCACCTTTATCAGACCCTTGTTGGGGTGATAGCACCTGCCAGTCTGTTTTAAACCTTAGAGCTTTTGGGGCTTTTTCTCCTTCCCTTCCTGTGTCTGTAATGCAGTTGATTAAAATTCTGCTTAATTATCAAAGCTTTACTTTGCAGTAAAATTCACATGTTGGTTCTCAGCCAGTACACAAGAGTTTAACAAAATGCAGTTTATTGTTTTGTGTTTAAATTTTGTTATTGTAATTAACTTGATACATGGGATGACAGGATATTTTAGTACCTTGTCTTTGTAAAATTCAGCGGTGAATGCTTACTTACTTGGTTTCGAAAATTTGTGGAAATAGATTGTTTATTATATATAAACTAATGTCATGTTTGGTTACCCAAATAGTGTAGGTGTGGACACAGCTTCATATTTGACCTTACAGCATGACAGTTAGCTTTGAAAAAATTTACCCTCATATGCTTCAGTCTGTCCTGAACTTTTTATGACAAATGGTGGTGGTTGGGTACTGCAGTGCTCAGCTTCTACTTTGACTCAGCTTTTCTTGTTTTTTCACTTCTTAGTGGTGTTATCATAAGACACTATCTGCTGAAGGAAGGTGAACTTTGACTTTCAGTGTGGATTTGCTAATTTGAGTTCATGCAGCATCGTTTGTATCCTGAAAAAGGCGTTACTTAGGAAATTAATAAATTAGTGATAGCTCTTGCATTTCTTGGTGAGGTGATGTTTCTTCTGCACCTTAGTGCTGTTTAAAGCTGAGGCAGGCAATAGAGGAAGCTGTAGAGTTCCTGAATTCTTCAAGTAGCACGGTGCAGGAAATGGAGCAACAAGCCTTTATTGCTATGAGCACACTGGCTTTAGGAATTATGTTATAAATGGGTTTTTAAAAATAAACATCATAAAGATCTTATACATGAGCAATAAAAACTACTGAAAATGTGAAAGTGTTACAAATATCTCATTCTCGTCAGTATTTATAGGTCCTGAATAGTTTAGGGAGCAGATCTCTGCTGTTACTTCAGTTGCTTTTTCCTCCCACTTGTTTTTCTTCTCTGACTCATTCTGCATGCTGTAGATGATAGTATCTCTGTACAGGTGCTAATCCAGTATCTAAAGTCTTAACAGTAGTGTTTCACCCTGTGTAAGGTGACATGTTGGAACCTGCCAAGATCTAGCTGCATGGTTTATTCTATGTATATAAAATAGCATCAGTGAAGTTGGTTTGACTAGATTCACAAGTTTGAAGAGTTGATCACATAATCTAGTTTGATCCTTTACAAATGTGACTGAAGTATTTTCCTCTGAAGTTGGAGTGAAGCACATTTGAGAACCCTGGTACTGAAATTGATGGTCAGTATTGTTTTTCTGCCAGTAAGTTCTTCTGGGAATTTAATTACCTTTAGGTTATCTGATTTCAAGATTAAGTTCTCAGATAATCAGTCTTGCTGTTGAGCAAGTTGCCAAGAGGCTGGGACAATTCTTTTTTCACCCATATGTAAATACTAGGACTATGTAGAGACTATTACTATTTTAGCCAAATCTCTATTAACCTGTAATAGCAGCCTGTTCTGCTTTATTGCTAGCCAGCCTTTATGTCATCTTGAGTCTTATTGTCGAGGACTGTTGGTATGCTGAAGCTGTGCACATTTTAAGACATTGCTGACAAAAATCTATAGGGTGCAGGTAATGCAAACCTTTTGAAAAAAAAAGGTGAGGGAGATATGGAAGAAAGATCTTAGAATAAGTAGTCTTTCTCTCCAAAACTTGTCTCAGAATGAATAAATACGTATATATAAAATATATATACTAAAACATTTATCATAAATATTCCTTTCCTAAGGATAATTAATCTATTTAATGTTGTTCCTGTTACTCTGCTTTCTGTAACTTGCTCAACATTAATGTATAATTAATGGTCTGTAGAGAATAAAGCCTTTTCTGTTACAACTATACAGTATTTTGAGATCACCAAGTCTGTCATCAAGTCCCTCTTTGCCATCCATCAAGGGAGGAGATAGCCCCCAACAGAAGTATTGTCCCCAGTCCAGCTGCATGAGTGTGTATGAACCAGGCTGCAGACTGAATTGAGAGTGGGTAGCTCACTGTACTGCATGGCATATCTGCACCAGGTATTTGCAGTTTCTTGGAGTGCCTGCATTACCTTCAGTGTGTTATTGGCTTAATGGGTTCTTAGGGATGTGTCAATCAGGATAGAGTGTAATGCTAGAATTAGACCTCAGGATTATTTCCTCTCTCATCCACCTTCTCCAGTCCATCTTTGACATTTATATGTGGTCTTGCTGAATCCGGAGTTCAAAACTTCCCTTGAAAACACTTTGCAATAAGAGTTTACTAGAGAGAGATACTATAAGGGAAAGCTAAATGAAGTGCAGGGAGGGCTTGCAAAACACTTAATAACTTAATCTTATGTGCTATTTAAGCACCTAACCTCTTGCATTAGAGTGGGGATTTTTAAAATTTATTCAAATGTATATATTGCATTTTCTTCTTAGAGGCAGTGACTACTGAGCAGTAGATAGGTACTTGATTTCTCAACATAGGAACAATCCAGTTTGCCTACTTATGGGCTTTTGATAATAAAATAAAAAGCTAGGTTCCAATTTTGTAGAGTCTATCAAAGGAAAGAGTAATCAAAATTACTTGTGATTTGGTTTTTTTGGTTTTAAATTGAGCTTTTTTTGCTTGGTAACCACCTTCATTGAAGCTAAAATGCCTTTAAGTATGCTGTAAATAGGCTTATTTGTGAATGAGCTCCAGCATGAAGAGCTGTCAGATAAAGAGGTATCATTGTATTTTACTATGGAAGAATTTTTTTTTTCTTCATTGTGTTCCGTACTAGTTCAGCTTGTCAATATGTACAAGAGTATATGTTTGATATAAGTATTTTCATAAAATGAAGGTAGGTTAGAAGCACTATCCTTTCATAAATTACATTTCCGCAGATTCTACAGTATTTAGTTTTCAAGACCCCAAACATGGAACTATAAGCATTTTTAGTCATGACTGTGAGGAGGCGCTTAGAGTGGGGCAGACCCCTTCTAGAAAAGATGAGTGCACCCATTTGCAGGAGTATAAATTTTTCCATTCACCCAGTGAAATGATGCTAATGAATGATTTTAAAAAAAAAACATACTTCACAAACTATTCAAGGCTATATATGGTGTGATTATATGTAGAAAATCCTCATGTATATGCTCAGCTCTTGATTTAATTCCTTGGTAACAAGCACATTAGTGGTAGTTATACTGAGAACGCTGTCCCAAGTTAGTCTTTCCCAACAATTCCCGAGTGAGTTGAAAAAGTTAAATGCAGGCATGGAAGGGATCCTTTAAAAAGTAAAACTTCGATACAAAAGATGAGAAAACATGTTATTTTTGTTCTGCTTGACTGCAGTGTTACTGTAGGAGAAGGCATGCATAACCAAACTTGTCCAGAAATGTGCTCAATGTACTTGGAAAATATTAACTTCTTTCTGTAGCTGTACTTGTTGTTTCAGTAAGCTCATTGCGTGATTTGGTTATGGGATAGAATGCCATGTGTTAATTTTGTACTATAGGGTGAAAATAGCTGTTTTGGGGATTGTTTTTTTTGATTATTGAGCAACTTGAATCCAGAAAGGTGAGAGTTATATTTTATTTTAGGGCAAGGGGAATAAAGTATTCACTTATTGATAAAGTTCAAATTTGTGTTAAATAGTTGGTTTGTTTCATGAATTGGCCTCCTGCCCAAGGGTACAAAGTGGGAGCTGGGATTTGCATGTGACAGCTGGTCCTGGTCACTCAGGTCTGAAGACTGATGGCTGGTGTTTAGAGGTGGCATCTGGTCTTGCCTGAGATGACAGTGACCCTCCACCTACCTGAAAAGCAGGTGCCATTGCAGGTTGCTTCATGTGCTTCCATGTACCCCTTTATGTTGAACTGGTGTTGATTACATTTCTGAGATCTGGGGCTGTTTAAATACAGCTTTAATGACAGGTTAAATGGAGGAAAAGAGTAGTAGAGGGGGTGCTAATACCTTAGCTGCTCACTTCTCCTGTTCTCCTTCCCTTGCCCTTTAGACTAGGGATTTGCAAAGTTGTTTCCTTGCAGGTTGACTCAGTGTATGGAGTGTTAAGTTAGGACACGCAAAATGGCTTTAAGCTGGTGCCTGTGGTGTGACATCTGTAAAAAGGCTCCTTCAGGAGCTTATTGTCTGCAGAGTAATGTTGAAGGCTGTGTAGGTGGGAAGTAGAGTCTTGCTTTCTCTGCTGGGGACTCCCAGCTGGTGGCGGTTTCCTGCGGCTTGATTAGACCATTTGAGCTCCAGTTAACTAGTGGCTGTGGCGTCCAAACACTCAGCTGTTCATCCCAGCCTTGGCACAGTTTCCATAGTCAGCTGGCTCAGTCAAGGACAGCCTCAGCTGGGGCTTTTTTGCACGCTGTAAACACAGACCGTGAACTCCGACTGTGTTACTGCTTTGTTCTTACATGAAACTACAAAAATCAAGGATTTCCAAGTTTTCATTTGTGAACTCAAGGCAAACTGGTCACCCTGGCAGGTTTGAATTTCTTGTGATGAATTTCCCAATTACTATTTCATTATGCGCATCCAGAATATCACCTGAAGATATCAAAACAAATGTAACTGCGAAGAGCTAGCGTAAAAAAAACCAACTGTAACTTTAAAACAAAGCACCTCTCTGATTTTATAATGATCTTATTATGTAAATACTTTTTACTGTTAGTTCTTGGGTTGCTTCTGTGGATGCTGGGAGACAGGCTTAACAGGTTTATGGCACAGGAAAAAGCAGGTCTGCTTTGCTGGAGGACATGTGGAAATGAAGCAAACCCAGTGTATATTGTACAGTCCTTTTGTACAAGCATTCAAAATTCCCGTTATTTTTTGAAAAAACTTGAAAATGTAATTTTGTTGCAGGCAGCTCTAAGATGAAATTCTTGTCATCTCTCTTGTCTGACTGACAGCATTCAATGGAGACCTAGGCTTGGATTTAAATAGTAGAATATGTTTTTTTCAGGGGCAATAATTGAATTTCATGTAGAACTTGTTACCTATGTTGGGGAACATGAGCCAGGATTGTTGGGTGTTTGCAGTGCAGACTGAGCCCCAAAGCTGAAGCTGACAAAGCTTTGAATCTGGCTCCCCAAGTCTTCCTTTCTCATCTAGTGGCTGGCCCACAGTGAAGAATAACCTTCTGCTTTTACCTGTCAGTGGCCCAGTGGAAAAAGCTGTTTCTGCAAGCTCTGCAAGGTTTTATTTGACCTCTGAGGGTGAAAAGGGGAGAAAAGACTGTGTAGTATAATTCATGTACCTGTTTTTTTTGTAAAAGGCAGACACGATGCTGTATAAGTAGTTTAAAACTTAACTGCTAGAAAATTAGAGAATGCAAGGTGGAAGGCTTCATATACAGTTGTAATGTATTTACCTTTTTTTGTGTGTCTTTAGTGATGAGATAACTCTGCATTCTATTTAGCAGCAACCATTCCTGAGTAAGAAATTTACTTTTCTAGATAAAAGAAACAAAAAATTAACATCCTGTGATTCACTGCAGACTGTGTATGAAGTGCAGTTTCAAAGCAGTAGGGGTGTATAGTGGTGTATATAGAAATATTGTTCGGAGTTCACCTAGATCTCCTATTCCTCCCACCCCCATTTAAAAACAAAAGAAAACAGAGCTCAAACAAACAAACCCAAAATCCCACACCTTTGGGAAAGAATGGGAAAATACTGGTGATCTTCTAGGAAAAACTTCAGTGTGCTGGCTAAATAAACGAGTCTTAGCAATTTAACAGTTTTGATTTTAGAAAATGTACAACAGAAAACTCTAAATTGGCTGACAAGAAAATGTGCAAGTGTACTCGTTGAATGGTTTTGTGTCTGACTTCTGTTTTCTGTGAGAGGGAATTGTTTTAGCTGCTTCTAAGTGTAGATTACACATCATTACGTGAGGATGGATCACTGCACTGCTTTGTTGTCTTTGCTGCCCCATACATTTTTATGTCTCGTGGCTCTTCATGCATTTCAGATTTGGTTTTTGTAGTGATGTGTGAGTAGATATGATGTTTCAGCATTTTAACTGATTTTATTTTAAATTGTTCCGTTTCTTCAGCTGCATAAAAGAAAAGCCAGCCTGTGTTTCAAGGCAGATACACAAATAAAAGGAGATTGCAAAATTATCTCGATGTTGGTCCTGTATAGCTTGGCCAGCAGTCTAGGAAACACTCATATTATGCAAGTCTTTTTGCATCTAGCCTCTAATAAGTGAGGTATGATTTGGTAATTGGTATAGTAATTAACCTGGAAAACTATCCCCTGCTTCGCTTGCCAACTGGCTTTATATACTGTGATGTTAATTGGTAAACTGATCCAGTGAAGAAGAGCCTTGAAATGTTTACAGGCTTGACTGTATTTAATTCATCTCTTATTTCAATGAATGGCTTTTTTCTGTTTGGGTAGGTTTTGATTAGCTGTATATTTTTTTTTAATTGTGAAAACTGGTTTTTTTCAGAGTTTTGGTGTTCATGAAGATTTTTCCAAAAAAGGAAAATAAATCCAACAAAAAAAACTTTTGGTTTTTTTGAGTTGTTCTTCTGGGGTATAAATTTCTGGGCTCATGAATTTATGTATGGTAGGCTGTAAAATATTGACATGCTTTTAATGTTAATTCTGCTTGCCTTACATATGGTGTTTGTATTCTGGAAACAAAATGCTGTTTGACAGACCATGATCTGTATTAACTCAAGACTGTTTTGTTAGTTGAAAGCAAACAGAATTTTTTTATTGTAGTGAAATTTGTATGGTAAATATAGAAATAGGTAGGAAATCTGTAATGGGGGATTTACTAGTTACAGATGATAAAAACTTGTCTTTACAAAGCCTTCCTGCTTTACAGTAGGTGCTTGGGGGTATTACTGATTTTAACTAAGGCGATGGCCCATGCCTAACCTAAATATAAATTTCAGCGGTTATCTGTGATTCTCCTTCAGATATTCACATTTAGAACATGAAAACTTGTCTGTGTGCTTTTATGTTCTGGTTTGCTACATGTTAATTTTGAAACTTTTTTTTCCTATTAGACCTATTTGCTGCTATAAGTATTTGGGGTGTAATGAGGTCGTCATGATATGACTTTCGCTGAAAAACACAGATGAAACAATGAATTATAAGAGCTGTTATTAAATATATCTTTTGTTTTATAGGTTATTCAGCAATAGTTATGAACTCCCGTTTACGAGCCATAGGTGGGAGGATAAATAACATACGAGCATCAGAACTACCAAAAGAGAAAACACGATCAGAGATAATCTGTAATGTCCACTTTTTGGATGGCTCAGTACAAAGCTTCAAAGTCAATGTAAGTTTGGAAACTACTTATTTTTTTTAAGTACATAAAAATTTGTTTGAAAGCTGGAGATCAAATGTTTGAAAGCTGGGACTCGGAGGCATGGGATTTCCAAAAGATATGGAACATGTAGCTTTGCCATTACAAGTAACAGAATTACTGGTTATGCAATGGATTTATAAAGTGCTATTTTATTTTTATTTAAAGTTGACCAACTTAAATGACATGAAATCGTGGCATGCAGATTGTAGCTGGATAAATGCCTTCTGTATGATATGGGAAACATGAGGAAATAGATCTGGTGATGGTTATCAGTTATGAATAAATAATTCATATTTAAAATGGTCTCCCAAATTTGGATGTGCTCCTCCTTTTCTTCCATGAAAGGACTGGTAGTGATAATAGGAGGCCTAGTAAATTCCTGTAGTGATATCAGTACACATTTTCTGAAATGCAAAAGATTATGTTAATAGTGAAGAGATCACGTGACTTAGTATGACAGTTTTATTTAATCTTTTGTACTTCAATGTAGTTTCTGGGAGTGGGGAGGGAAAGAGGATTAATGGAGGTTTGTACTCCACATCTTTACTGTATATTATGCTGTAAATATTTTGGTTCATAACTTTCAGTACTGATTACAAGTATTAGTTGATATTTAAATGAAAACAAAGGAAGTGCCTTCATTCCACAGTCAATTTTCAGTAGAATTATCTGACCATGCAAAATTTGTGTATATGATATTTGCTTTATCCAGTGTACCCTGTTTGAGAAGCATCCTGCTGAGGAAGCTGCATTGTTGGATATCTTAGATTATGCAGTGGTTTCTTGAAGGAGATTCAAAACTTCATCTGAAAACTGTACTTTCCTATGTAGTACTACAGTTTGCTGGGCAGACTGATTTTATTTTTGAACTTCATCCATTAGCTGTTCAGTGAAATGGAAATGATTTGATAGGTAAACAGATGATCTTCATTCTAGTATATACAGAAGTATCTTCCTTGTAAACAAGCGTTTACACAGCTTTAGGTTTAGCACTTGGCTTGAAGTCCAGCACTGTACAAGTGAATGTTGCTTCTTATTTCATCCTTTAAGCAGTGACTGCAATATGATAAATGGGATAAACAAATGGGGGGTGTACCTATGTTGCTATATTATAGACTGACAGTAGTAGAGGTTTACCAGGAGGTTTATGTTCTTCAAGTATTGAGCTTTCATGCTGGTACTGAGGGAGCCTGCACTAACCTGCCGGGATGCCCCTTCCTGATGAGCTAACCTTGATATCTGCATAAGAACAGGCTTTGCAGTGCTCTGGTTGTGTTGTGAGGTCCAGGTCTTAAAAGGGTTTGAAGCCAGCTTTGGAAAACTTGGATACATATTCTGCTTACATTAACAGGGNAAAGACTTAATTTCAGGAGAGCAGTGACATTTTTCTTTCTTTTTTTTTTTTTTTTTGCTTTTACAGAGCAGTGAAGTGATAGGCTTTTTTTTTGTTCATTGTTTTCATTTAAAGGTGCATATCCTACAGTTTTGGTGAATCTGAAATCTTTGTTGATGGTATCACAAAGAGTTAATCAGTATGCCTTGAGGTATGTGCTGTTCTTAGGTCATTATTATCAAGCAAGCTCACATAGGAATACAGACAGACACATCCTACTACATTGCTTATAGTCCAAATAAAAAAATATGCTAACTCACAAGGCTCAGGTGGCCTTTCTTGTCTTTCCCTCTTTGTTTTTTAGTATTTAGATGGAACATGTCCAAAGTCCAGGCAAAGAATAGGAGGCACACATAAGCGCTAAGAGTTGGAACTGTCTTTCTTTAAATAACACATTTGACACAGAGACTTATTTGTGCTTGGTACTGAGTGTTGCACTTGATTTTAATTAGATCTGCATTTTCTTGAAGCCTCCCAATGGACTTCAGGTGTTTGANGAATTTCAGCTGTTGATTTTTTTTTTATAAGATTTATTCACTTCTGTCACTGATGTTACCTTTATTTTTTGTTGAGACTATGAGGCATAAGCTTTCCACATGAGGAAAATGATAGTTGTCCTTCTAGTATATACAGAATGTGCTCACCTACCATATTTGGTTTTGGTTAATAGGTATATGTTGAGCAATAATGTAAGTTTGTTTGTAATTTTTGGTATAAACATGCAGGAATTTTCCATTATTGCTCTACTTTGACTCATTTACCAGGAATGACAACTTAAGAAGAGTTCCTCTCCATTTCTAGGAAACTGACTTTTTTTTAAAGGATAAAATTTACAGTGTCAGGTCACTTCTATATTACATTGTTTTTCCGAGTTGACGCTTATCTATTAGTACCTGTGATTTTTTTCATTTTGATTACTTGGTTTCATTCTAGATATAAAATGATTAGGCAGTAATAATGAGAAAAGTTGTATGGCTTGAAATTCAAATTGTAAGAAATGTTTCTGCTTCCCTACCATTTCAGTTAAGCTCCTTCTTCCAGTATTTGAGAAGGAAGATAATTCTTACTGTTAACAACAATTACTATTGGTATGTTTAAAATAATGGGCAGAGATACAGATCTTATAGATTCGTTTTGATTGTGGTTGTGAGGTTAAACCGCCCGCAGTAAAATGCAGTGATGCAGAATTGTTGGATCTTTGTCACTAAGTTTTTCTGCTGGATAATGTTTGATAATAAAAGACCATTTAGTGCTAATTTGTGTCCCTGCTTGTTGAAAGAACTGCTATATGAAGTTTCAGGCTGGCAACAAATACTTAGCTTCATATTGAGGCGGATCAGTATACTCTATGACTGGAAAACAGTAATACAGAATGAAATTTGATGATGCCTTTGAGGACAGTGAGAAAGTGATCTGACCTACAGCAGGCTTGTTAATCTTAGCCCTTTGTGGGGCCTGACTTCGTAATAAATGCTGAAGGAAAGAATTAGTGGAGGGGAGATATTTTCACAGTTAGAACTGGAATGACTAACCTCATGTAAATGTTTGGTTTAAGTAATTTTTGAGGCTGAGGAAATGCAGTGGGTCTAAACACTGTGGTCTTGGATAAATATTTTGCTTGACCTATATAAAGGAGGAACCTGAGCTGAAGTGTATGGAATCCAGAAGAATTACGGGATATGCTGGGAGTTGGCTCAAAAGATGATAGTAGATTTTGCTGAGAAGGATGTATTAAACCATGAAAGGACACTAGTAATAAGAGTTCTTGACTGACAAATTTCATTAACATGTTGCTGTTGAAATCTTTTTCAGTAAATCAAAAATGTAAGGTATGAGACATTATTAACAAAAAAAAAAAGATACAGGAGTACGAGGTAGCAGATAGATTATCTTGAACAAGGAGTAGTTGTAGTGAGGGAAATAAGTAGTGTAAACTAATAGTTTTCATAAGATGAGGTAATGTGTTTTTTAAGCTCATTTTTCAGTTGCAAACAATAGACAAAGAGACCAATGGTAGTTCACAAGACCTAACTGCTCATATGTTATTTTTCTGAGAAAGGTGAGTGCTATTTTGCACCAGGCAGGAATCGTAAGCCAATGTCAAGGAAGTATTAACAGTGTTAATCTTGGCATTGAGGCCGTCTTCTGGGGAATGTCATGTATGGATCCCAGCTTCTTGCAGACAAAAGGGATAAGTTCCAGTTAGGAAGGCATAGAAAATAGAACTAGGATGCTCTGCAGAAGTCTGAACCTAAGGAAAGAAGAGACTGTTTTGTTTATTCTAGCTAAACAGTCTTGCGTGTTCTGAATAAGAGCATTAGGTGAATAAATAAATTCCAGGAAGAGAAAAGGACAGAGTTAGCAGAAGAGCAAATGAATTAGCTGTGTGTAAAATTAGTGTGGAAATGAAAGTATAACACTTCGTTTATGCTCATAGGCATATTGAGACCAAAGGATACAGGCTGTTTGGTGGTAGATGACTGTTACAGGCTAAATTAGGAAATGGCGACCTCAAACAGCACATGAGGAGTAATGGGTATTGTGTCTGAAGTGAGGCTGTGAATTTGTAAAACTGTGCTTAACTGTAAGGTTATCATTGCCAGAAGGTGGGGGCAAGGCTGTTGCAGAGGAGAGGGACAGGAAGATGCGTGATATGTTGCACTGTCCTTTCGTACAGTTTATCTTGTAGGCGTTAGCAGACTGAAAAGGATTACTTGCATATTTACCTCTCCACTCCAAAGAACTAACAGTCTTCGCTTATGTTCATGCAGTTCTTAGAACACTGGATCTTCATCACTCCAGCTTCTTGACATTAAAAATAATGAGGTTGTTCTTTCTCTTGAAAATGATGTAGCTTGCTAGAAATTAAACTTGACTAATCTAAACTCCCTAAACATAGTAGGAAACCACTGTGGCACAGGCAGAATGTAATAGGTGTTGGTTATGACTGCTTTAAATATTTATTTTTGGAAGGTCCAACATAAGGTGAAATATATTTCAAGGCTAATTTAAATGGAGGTGAATGATACATGGTTATGAGGTGGTTGATGCAAAGCTTCTAGCAGTTCAGAATAAGGATTGGTAGGTGTCAGGAAGATGAAATAAATGAAAATCTCAGGGTGGAAACCAGCAAAACTCTTGGAAATTTCTCCCTCTTAGTAGAAAAAACTTTAAAATTCTTAAGGTTATCTTAAAAGTTTGTGTCATTGTAAGGAAATAGGCTAATGTGGAAAGTGCACAATTTTTTAATCGCATTATAGAAGGGCAAGAGCTTTACTAAGAATGTCTTACTGGAGTAATTGACAGAGTTAAGGAGAGCATAATTCCAATGCTCATTTGAACTGAGCAGTATTTTTGTTGTTTTGCCCTCTTCCTATGGTGGAGGGTAGTGAAAATATATGTTGTAAAGCACTTGACACATTGTAGTATTAGAGTGCACTGTGGCTATGGGCTGTATTGGAATGGATGCCAGAATTCTAAAGCAGTGTTGTGACTCGCTTAGCCTGCCTCACTTTACACCTAGATCTCAAAACTGTGTATGTGCAAAATAGATGGAATATTGTGCAGTGTGAGCTTATGGTAACTTTATTTGTGATTGTATAAGCTGAAAAACAATTCAGATTTTTCTTAAGAAGCAGCCAAAGTTGAGTAATTGTAGATTTTTTTTCTTGAGGAAAAGCTACAAAAACCTTCATGTTTGGGAATTTTAATAACTGAAAAAGACCTTCAAATATGTAAAATGACAATTTGTACTTAGCTTAGATTTCAGATGTGGGTGCTAGATCTAGACATTGTGGAGGAAGCTCTGTGCTTTAATACCAGAGAACAAGGACAGAAGCTATATAAAAATAGTCTTAGAAATTCCTTTTGATGGGAAATGTGAAGAAGGGGAAGAGAAAGAAATAGGTGGGTATGGGTGGAGGAGCCTAGTACTGGCCTATCAGTTGGTTTTAGGGTTTGGAGACCCATGGGAACATTTTGAAGAGAGAGCTGTGAGTGCTAAGCAACAGTGTTGTAGTAGGGAGCTTGCTTGTTTTTACAGGAAAAAAGTGAGAAGGCTTAAGAATTCTAACTGGGCTGGGAAAAGGGAGAGGATGTGATTGTGAGAGGATCAGGAGAGAGAAGGTGAAGACAGCCAAATTGGGATGGAGGACCAGAAGCACAAAAAAATGAGAAGGGACATAACCATTACTGCAAAGAAAGGAGAGTGAAGGAAGTCACAAGTGTTGAAATTCAGAGAGAGAATTAGCAGAAGAATCTGCCCTCTATGGTCTTCTCCTGCCCCATTTGTAAATGAAACATGAGGCACCTGAAAGCTTTCTTGCGATGCAAGTATATCTCATCCCCTGTAATTACTGCTTTCAGTCACAATGTAGCTATCAACTACTCATTTACCTGGTGTCAGAAGTATGCATGTGCCATAGAGCTGCAATTAAGTTGTGCAGGTGTTATATGATGTCACCTGAAAGTGTTTTAACATTCAGCTTTGAAAAACAAAACCCTGGGGAAACAAATAAGTATAGTAAGGCAGTGCTAAAGATGAATGTATCTAGTCAGGAAATGTCCATTATTTCAGGGGGTTAAGGTAGTACCTGCTGTTTTCATAGGGCCTTCTTCTATACCTGCGCGGGTGATCTCTTGATAGCAAATCCTAGTCTTCAGAGTTGTCACAGTTTAACCTCCCTTCTGGTCTGGTCGGCAGCTAAACTGGGCAGCTGTGATCCCAGTCCCCCCGCGGGAAAGGGAAATGATAGAGAGACTGACTTGTGGGTTGGAAACTAAAACTGCAACAGTTTTGATGAAACAATAATAATAAGAAGGAACAATAATAATATTAATAAGAAAATAATAGATAAACAATTGACACACACGCCCATGAATATATGTTACCATGGACACAGGGAAGGCAGTGCAAAAGGTCCCAGGCTGGACTTGGGAGCTGGATGCAGGAATGCATGGATTGGGATCACAGATGGACACACAGATGGACAAGGTCCTCACTGGACATTGGCCATTGAAGAAGAGACCTTGCCTCTGATAAATCAAAAAAACCTTTAAGTTTTGTACCGAGTATGTTATATATGAAATGGAATATACTTTGGGTCAGTTTCGGGTCACCTGTCCCACTTACTCCTCGTTGCAGGTGTGACCCTTTTCACCCTTTTGCCTTATGGCACTCCACCAGCTTGAGGGTGGCCTTGGTTTCTGTAGGGATGACTATAAGGAATGGCCTTTCTGCATTCCAGTGCCCTGTATAAATATTAAGCGGTATCACTTCTAGAGTCAGACGCTGTCTGAAAAACCTGTGTTAACTTTCAGAAAATGAAGTTACTTAGAAAAGACTTAGCTGAGAAGTTGGAGAATTGGTTCTGCTTTAGCTCAAAGCAGAACAGTAGTGGAGCCCACCTTACTGCTGGTGCTGAACAGAACTGCCTGACAGATGCCTGGCACCATGGCTGTGTCTAACAATGCTTAGTTGGTGTGGTCTTTATCTGTTGCTGAGATTTCAGTTTCTTGGCTGGATCTAGATCTGAGCTATTTCAGAAAATAATTGGGTTTGATCAGTATTGTGGTTTGAATTGTTCAAAAGGAGTGGAATAGGAATTTGCAGCTGGGGAACAGTAAGGGGACAGAACTGCTTTTGATCGTCACAGAGACTCACTGTCTCGAGTGGACTCACATTTATTGTGAGACCTTAACTGTTTATTGTGACAGTTAAACAAGATGAGAGGCTGTTGAAGGGAAAAGGGTCATTGTGGCTTTGCTCCAGAAAAATAGGTGCAGCCAGTAGTTGGCTTGTTACCTTACCTTGCATCTGGATCCTGATGTAGAAACACTGAGCATTCAAGTCACAAATGAGCTACAAGGAATTCTGCTCTAGCAGCAGAAAGTTTTGGATAATATTCCACCCTCCAAAATAAGGTGGCCAAGTGGGTAGGTTTTGTGTGAATCTTTCTTTCTTTTTTTTTTTTCTTTTCCTGCCTTTTATGTAGAAAGAATGCTTGTATGAGATAAGGGGAGACTATGGAATATGTTAAAATTTAAAGCACTTGGTTACAACAGTGAGGTACCTTGTTTAAAAAAAAAAACAAACACAAAACCCAAACCAAAAGTAACTGTCTTTTGAATGTGGTATAATAAATAAGGTCTAGACAAAGAATCAAATGCAATATTGTATTCTTGGCTTAAGTTAGCACTCTTATGCACTAAGTCTGGAGCTGTCTGCAAAAATGTGATCACTATCATGCTTACACTTTTAAGTCCTTTGTTTTGAGAGATTTTGTAAGAGATTAAGAAACTTGTTTAAGAAATCAGAATTTAATTTTGAAGAAATTTGTTTCCAAACAAAGTGGCTTTCTTTTGCAGTCTAAAGAGTTTTCCTGTGGTGATTTTATTTTTTTCATTTTTTTGGCATGTGTGCAGTTTATTTCTACCTTTAAGAGTGAGATTCAGATGATGATACAAAAAATTTGTTTGCAATAAATTTTCAAGATGCCAGGTGAACCAACCCGATTTTTGCATTTCCAGCAAAATTATAGAGAAATCTAGACCTAAAATGCCATATAGCTGTGCAAGGTATTTGTTAACAGATGTGAGGGTATTTAGGATTGAAGTCTTGTTGAGAGATTTTAGTTTGGTTCTTCTTGTGGCTGTGTTTTTTAAATAGAATTGGTTGACAGTGTTCTTTAGCAGAAGTTCATTAATCTGCATNCTGGAGCACAGCATCTTCCTGCTTTCTTTCCCCCCATCCTGACTTTGCCTTGTGACAAGTGGTACAGAAACAGTGAGCAGCCTTGGTGGTGGCAGCAGGGGCCAGAGCAACCCCATGTGGCCATAAGCCATCCTTGCAGGCTACAGCTCAGGAGAAGGAAACGGCTTTGAAAGACTATGGTCAAGTGAGAGCTTGTCTGCATAGAAGTAAATTGCTGGACCGACCACAAGAGCGAGAGTTCATGTCAATTCGTATTAGGATTTCAGATGCTTAATGTATTTTTGAAAGAAGGTTTCTTTGTAATCAAGTCTCTAACATTTTGTTTTTAAAATAAAGTTCTTATATTGCTAAGAAACTATGAACCAATTAATTGGCAGGTATTTTTATAAATGAGTTATGTTTTTTTTCCTAAACAAATTTATTTCAATTAATTGTATCTTAAAATATGTAAGTGTTGTGGATTTTCACTTCTGAAGCTTTCTTGTTTCAGAAACAAGACACTGGACAGATTTTGTTGGATATGACCTATAACCAGTTGGGTGTGATGGAGAAGGAATATTTTGGTTTACAGCAAAATGAAACATCAGCTGAATCACCTGTAAGTACAATAAATAATAAATGTGTGTGCATGTATATATATGTACTTATATATACATACACACATGTATTTAAATAAACAGTGCTTACTTGTAAACATTTTTAATCCATCTAATAGTTTTTCATTTCACAGCGATGGCTTGAACCAAACAAACCTATTAGAAAACAGTTAAAAGGTAAGACTTGTTTTTAATACCTTAATAGTAGCCGTGTAGTTCTGCTTTTCTGTATTCTTGTGACTAGAATAAATAAAGTTCTTGAAAATTATTTCATCAAGACGGTAGATTTTCTTAAAGAGCAAGTCTTGTCTCTGCCAGTCTTTTTAGCAAACCTCTTTACTGCTACCTGAGTGCTAATAAGACCTGGTACGTCACTAACTTTGATGCGGTAACAGCAGCTAAACCTGGCTTTTGAAGTGTTGGACATCATAGCCATGAAAGCAGTAGTCATATCGTGGTGCCTGTAAGTTCCTCCGATAAAGAAGACAAGGAAGAGGGGTTTGGATACTGGAACTTAGAACCAGTTACATATGTAGGTTCTGGGAATTTCTTGTCTCAAGTAAAATAAAGAAAAACTGTATACTTGTTTTTATTAAAACGCAGCCAAACAAAAACCACAACCACTCACTTCCAAGTGCATGTGCTATTTCAATACATCTTGTTGATAAACAATGCTTACCAAGAGAAAGGACAGTTTGAGGACAGGCCAGCCAGTGTGACCCTGTCAGATAGCAGTTTATGAGGACTGAGTCACACGGTGCCAATTTGTACTGTGAAACCTGAGCTGTGTTTTTATACTGTATGCTGTACATTGTGTATGAATTGGGGAAAGAAACTCAAAACGTTAAGTTCACTTGGTAAATTGTTTTTTTTGTACTTATATGTAAGATAGAATTAAGCATTATTCCAATTCAGATGGTTCAATTTGCTGCCTTTATCTTCTAGTACTTATGAGGAAAAGACAGTTAAAGAGTGCCATTTGTCTACAGTAGCATATACAAAGTATTTTAAATTAAAGCATCACAACAGTTGATGTTGGGTGATCAGGAGAGACTTCTCATGATTTCTTTTTATTTTGCAAGAAAAATGCATGAGATTTCTATATGGCTGTTATTTTTCTATAAATGGAGAAATAAAAATTTGGGGCTCTTTTGAACAAAAAGTTTATTTGCTCTTCTAAATATTGCAGGAGGTTTTCCCTGCACCCTTCGTTTTCGTGTAAGGTTTTTTATACCTGATCCTAACACACTTCAGCAAGAACAAACCAGGTAATTCCTATTTGACGTTTGTTTCTGTGAACTAAGAATGCGTAAAGCTTTCCTATCCCATCCCCAGAGCCTGGCAAACTATGCTTTGTTAGGTGGATAATGTCATAAAACTCTTTGTATTAAATGTGTTTGGAATTAATGTAATTTAATGGAATTGGCTTGATGCAATGCTTGTAATGAATGGTTTCTGTTTTACACGCTACACAACCCCACAATACCAGCTGAAATGTAAGCTAGTACAGTGATGGCAGTTGGTTTATTTGCAGCTTGGATTCCTTTTAGTTGAACGCTTCATTGCTTAAAGTACTTGCCTACTGCATTTTCCCCCTTTTCTGATCTCTTAGTTAGTCAGATGTCATGATTAAAAAATAGGGAAGTTTAATATTAAGCTGTGTACATGCCCTGAGCCTGCTAGAATTTTTGTGTCAACACTGAATCAGTTTTGAACATGTGCAGTAGATTTAATGTGGAGGGTGTGTTTTATTTTGTTTTAGGAAGAACTGATAACAGTTCTTGTTTTCTACCTTGCTCATTACTTGTAACACAGAAAGACACACTCAGTTTATAGCAGACTTCTAAAGTTTTCTTTTTAACCTATGTTGGATTTTTGGGGTACGTGAATTGTAAGCAATTTTTAATTAACTTGTCAAAAACTTTAACTGAATACTTGATTTTTTTTCAGTGCACATTGCTTGGAATTTAGAGTTCACAGGAACCCATTAATTTGATGTTTTTGTAACATTTTCATTGTTTGTTAATTTCAGTGACTTGAGAATATAAATAGTGCAGCATCTTAAATAATATTTGTTGTAGGAAACTTAGTTGTTCACCTGTTTTGGTATTTGCTGTTATAAGCTATTACACAATTTTAAACTGAGATGATTAAAAGACATGCTCTTTATGGTTCTTCACATCCCAGTTTTTCAGTATCACTATCGAGTAACGCTGTCAAACACAAATAAGAGCAAATCTGAACTGCTCTTCGGGGATTGTTTAAGAGCTATTTGTCAGCATATATTTCCTGAGAAATGTCTCATCCCCCATTCAGTAGTTCCAAAAAAGACTATCACAGTTTGTTTACTTTATTTTGTGGGATTTTTTGTTGTCATAGTTGTTTTTGGATTATTTTGTGGTTTTGTTTTGAGCTACATCCAATATGGATGTTCCTGGGAGAAAGAGGCCTCAGTTCTGTAATTCTTTGCGTTTGGAGTGTTCATTGTGGCATTAATACTGTGGTCCTGGAGCTGCAGCACAGACTGCCAAAGATCTTTAAAACTGTTGAGAGTAGGTGGGTGTATGATTGCATGTTTGTAAATGCCAAAAAGCTTTATTCATCTGTTCACATAGTCTGCCAGGAAATCTAATAAAATAAAATTAATTTATGTTCCATTCAAGCCATATATTTTAAATGTAAAAATAGATTTTTTTTTTCAAAAAAAAAATCTCTTCTAGGCACTTATTCTTCCTGCAATTGAAGACTGATATTGTGGAAGGAAGGTAATATAAAGAATCTTCAATTTCTCTATAATTCTTTTTTAAATAAGAATAATGTGACCCCTCCAACTTTATCTGAGGGCATCGTTGCTATAAAAATGTACCTTGTATAATATCTTTTTAAAAGCAAATCAGATTGCTGGGAAACATTACAAATTTTCACATAGCTCGCATATTAAGAGCAGTTCAGAATTCTGTTGCCAATGAGCTGTAGGAGGTGCTGTGTGTTTATAGGCATGATGTCAGCATGAGACATCTTTGAGCAAGTCATGGTGAGCCAAGCATGGTATTCCAAATGTGGGGACCCACTGTCTAGTGCAGTAGTCAAAAGGGAGTAGCAAAGGGCCGTTCTTGCTATCGTTTCTCAAGATTTCAGAGTTATATTCTCTATATGGTGGGCAGATACGTAGTGGTTTCTTTGCCTGCAGTTCCTGTGTTTGAATATTTAAAAAAAAGGTGGTCCAAGTATTTGCTGCCGAATGTAAATTGCCTGTATGTGTTGTCTTTTTTCTCCTATGGAGTCAGTTTTGGTCATGAGATCAGAGCTGTCTTTGTGCTTGGCATTTAGCTAATTTTAGTGTTGTGCCTAGTTTTAAATACAGCAGACTACAGCTATTAAAATAATGCCCAGAGCCCGATAAAAATCACTTGCCCTTTTGCTTTCCTGAATAAGCATCCAGAAAGAATTATGAGCATGTCCTTTTAGGACTAGTTACTTCCATTCACTTAAGAAGCAGTTACACAGCAACTAGCTTTTAATGTCCAGTTCTGTGCCTTGATAATCAAACATTATAAGAAAAAATGAGATGCTCTTCGAAGATACATGAGTCTTCATATACTGAACTAATTGCAGAGACACTGTTGATAGTGCATTTATGTGGTCTATGCCTAAATAAAAATATTTTTCCCTCTTTCCAGATTGTCATGCCCCATTAGTTCTGCTGTTGTGCTGGCATCTTATGCAGTACAATGTAAGTAATAATCATTATTTTGCTAATAAATATATTTGACTGACTACCTTCTCTGCTGTTTGTCAATGAAAAATAAGAAAAGATTTCCTTCTTTATCTTTTTTTGTTAAGTATTCAGAATGTTAAGGATGATGCTTTATAAAGATGATGTAGGTTATTATAGCAGCGTTCAGGCAGTCTAAATAGAAAAAGCATGCTTATTAGGTCTGTCAAAAAAGAAAGCTGGTACAAGAATAACATTGTTCTTATTTATGGGTACTTGTGCTGCTGACAAAAAAAATGATAGGTTTTTCAATGTAATTGAAAACAAAATAATGAAACTTACTGTGTGTTACAATAGCTACAGGAAAGCATTCCAGGGAAATAGGAGATCATCTAGAGAACATTTAAAGGGAAGGTAAATTCATGATTAAGAAACACCAATGTACTCATGTAATGTTTTTTCAGGAAATTTGTTTTGTTAGATATGTAAAACTGTCTGACACTTTGTGATACATTTAAAGTGACTCTGCATACAAAACCTGAGATCCTTCTCGCTTACCTTCAACTGGGAAAAGTAAATTCTAATGGTGATATAAGAAAAATACCTTCTGCAGGAAAAAAATTGAGCCTGATCCTATGCCTTAAAGGCATCCTGAATGGAAGGTGAAAAACATTAAATGAAAAAACTAAAAAATGAGTTGAGGATTTAGTGGAGTTTGTATATTTGTAAAGGGGAAAGAATACTAGAATAATTGTGTAATTATTTGCCTGATGTATATATATACCATTTCTTTATGCAAGGTCTAGCAAGGTCCACAGAAATGATTGAGGTAATTTTTGCTTGAAGTAAGCACCGAGCTAAATAATTAAAATATGGTTTTCAAGGGAGAAATTGATAAGCTGTTGGTGTCTGTGAGAAGTCTGAAATGGCTATGAAACATTCACTTTTGAGTGCATCATATGCTGCGTGCTTTTATTAAATGAAACTTGAACCACATTCAAGCTTAGTAGGAACGGCTGAAACTAGAACAAGTTTTCTGTAGTAGGCAGGAGTTCCAGTTCTGTTGCCAAAGGAAATAGGTCCCTGCTCCAGTACGCCTGGGGCCCAGTAGGGCACTTGAAGACTGAAACAACGTGAACCTTTTGGATTGCTAAATGCAGTGTCACTGATCTGATTGTCCTAAAGCACAAAAGCATGAAGATACTTTGAAGAATGTAAATATTTTATCATCATGTCAGGCTTAACATGTTCATAAAAAATAATTATGCAGTATACCCCAAAACCTGAATGATTACTATTGCCCCTTCAGTTTTATGGCTGTTCCCTTTTTAGTGCTACTAATGCAATTACTGGTACTAAAGGCGAATGTTAGAAGGTCAGTGAAGTTTGTGGAAAAGTCCTAGTGTGTTTTAATCTTTCTCTTTCCTGATGGAGTCTGGAATTGCCCATGCAGCTATTTGCCTGGTTTTTGTAACTCATGATAGTGCTGTTATTACCGCTTCATTGTGTTTTTCTTTTTTTAAAAGGGCACCTTTCTTTTTTTGCTAGCCTTTTGATGACCTTTCTGTAGTTGTTTAAATAATACCTGTATTTATTCTCTGTATTGGCAAAAAATGAAATATTTTGTAGAAAGATGTATTTCCTTAAAGAAAAAAAAAAAGGTTTGTTTTGTTGCCAGGCTGTTGACATTTACCCAAAGATGATGGCAATAGGAGAGACCTTCTGAAATACGGGTGTGTAATCATGTTTACTAGGATTCTTGTCCACTTTAATTGTTTTAAATGGCTTTCTTTTAGTGTTTTAATTTCTAATTATACATATTAAGGAGAGTTGAAGTTCTTGGCCGTGAGGTATCTGCTTATTAAAAATCCATTGTCTGAAGTTGCCAGGGATTGGTTCTACCAGAGCTGTTTTACTGCCACTTCTTGGTTGGTTTCAGGCTGCACTCTCATTTTCTAACTTCCCTTGCATGCAGAAGAGGGAATCAATGTTGGCTGACAACCTTATGTTTATTTATATAAGAGGTGGAGCAGATGTCTTTGTGCATGAAGTCTGATGTTTGATATTTCTGCTCTTGCTATTTAACAGTAGTTTTCACATGTGGCAGTTACATGGTTGACCATCACAGTATCTGAATTTTACAAAGGGTGGTGATATCTGTTGTGCCGTGGGAGTGCTGCTTCTCGGTATTGCCTTTAGCACAGGTGTTGGGTTCAGCGCTGCATTTTCTGACATGTTGCTCTCCCTGCTGTGGCACACCCTGTGTTGTCTGGTGGTGCTAAGTTACAGGGAAATACAAGTGGGTGTGAATACTGTGTCTCAATAGCATGTGACTGAACTTGATAATGAATACAGTTCAGGCACTTGAAGAATAAGTTATTAGTTTACTATAGGTAAATGTACTTTGGTACAGAGACAGTCAGTGGTTTTTGAAATCCTTTTTTATATAGAACCTACTCTGATGCATTCCAAATAGCTTCGAAGTCATTAAGTCTGAAGGATATTCTCTTATTAAAATAACAATCCAACAATAAATTGTGCATCATGTTTTTGGAGTAAAATGAGAATGTTGTACAGTGTGTGTCTTGCGTTTTTTTTTATTTAAAGTGTCTCCTAGTTGATTTAGCACCACTTGTTTTGTTTCACTGTGTGTGTAGTAAGTTCCCAGTTCCAGAGCAGNGTGGCACACCCTGTGTTGTCTGGTGGTGCTAAGTTACAGGGAAATACAAGTGGGCGTGAATACTGTGTATCAATAGCATGTGACTGAACTTGATAATGAATACAGTTCAGGCACTTGAAGAATAAGTTATTAGTTTACTATAGGTAAATGTACTTTGGTACAGAGACAGTCAGTGGTTTTTGAAATCCTTTTTTATATAGAACCTACTCTGATGCATTCCAAATAGCTTCGAAGTCATTAAGTCTGAAGGATATTCCCTTATTAAAATAACAGTCCAACAATAAATTGTGCGTCATGTTTTTCACTAGAGTAAAATGAGAATGTTGTACAGTGTGTGTCTTGCTTTTTTTTATTTAAAGTGTCTCCTAGTTGATTTAGCACCACTTGTTTTGTTTCACTGTGTGTGTAGTAAGTTCCCAGTTCCAGAGCAGTATTTAAATGACTAACTATTCGTATATAAGCCCCATGGGTTTGTTGGGAATATGCTCTTTTCTGGGTTGGGGCTTGAATCTAAAGCACAGCAACAAAGCCAACAAATGCATCAATTTCTAAGCTTTCTTTTTCCTGAGTATCAGTGGCTTGGTGATTACGACTGGAGTCTTTCTCTTACCTCTTGTGATATTTCTCTCTTGGCTCTACTTTGACAATGAGGAGGTTTCTCTAGCATGCTGGTATCTATCTTTAGGAATTTGTTAGGAAGAGGTTGACTATGTTTGCTCTGTTTAGTTCTGGGCCCCTCACTACAAGAAGGATGTTGAGGCTCTGGACCGAGTCCAGAGAAGAGCAACAAAGCTGGAGAAGGGGCTGGAGAACAAGTCTTACAAGGAGCAGCTGAGAGAAGTGGGGTTGTTTAGTCTAGAGAAGAGGAAGCTGTGGGGAGGCCTTATTGCTTTCTACAAGTTGTAGAGAGGAGGCAACTGACCTCTTCTCCCAAGTGACAGGGGACAGGACAAGGAGTAATGGCCAGAAGCTCTGCCAGAGGAGATTCAAACTAGATATCAGAAAGAAATTTTTCACAGAAAGGGTCACTGGGCACTGGCAGAGGCTACCCAGGGATGTAGTTGAGTCACCATCCCTGGAGGTATTTAAAAGACTGGTAGATGAGATGCTCAGGGACATGGTTTAGTAGCAGATAGGAATGGTTGGACTGGATGATCCAAGAGGTCTTTTTCAACCTAGTGATTCTATGATTCTGGGATTCTATGATTCTATGACTGGATGCTTAGGATTTCAGTGGGCATTAACCTCTTATAAGAAGAGGAAAGCTGGCAAGGGTGAGGGTTTGAGGAAGGCTGAGCTTAGTGTGCAAGTGTCTCAGGAACTAGGGGTAATAGGAGAGTTTTTTAGAATTTGGGGAACACTGGAAGGTTGAGAGCTCATCTGCCTCAGAGGAGAAAGAGGGATGTCAGATTTAGAGGAGCATCAACAGCAGCCGTACAATGAAATGTGCCACATAATTCCCCCGTCAACTTTCTTCTTGACTTCCTCTTCTAACTTAGTTTCATTTTGCTCTTTTTTTTATAAAATAAAATTGAAACCTCAGACTTCTTAATTTGTGGAGATCTGTCTCTTTTTGTAGCTTACATTTGGAGATTTTTTTTGTGTGTGTCTGTCTCTATGCTCCCCACCTGTTCTTTCTTGAAGTGAATCATGATCAAACCCCTGCTACAAGAATCCACTTGGAGAGGTTAATTGAAATACGTGCCCATTTTCTTCTATATGGTTCTATGGTTTTTCCTACACTGTGGTCTAGACTGCTGCTATTGAGCTTGCTGACACCTCTGCTAACACTGTCCTGATAGTTTATATGCAGCAGCCTTCCAGCTGTGTTGGACTGGTTTCCCTTAATAATATTTTACAGTTGTGCTAAGCAATACAGAGGTCACATCAGGAGATCATTACTTCAAGTACTGTTTGTCTGGTGTTCTTCCACTATGCCACAAATATTTTTTAAAAAATCTTTAATTCCTCCAAAGTACAATGGTGTAATCTCTGGAGAGAAGAACCCCAGACTGGGATATGGCCAGTACTGTAGCTGAAGGAGCTGACTTGCTGCACTGCCTTGTAGCCTAGGTTATTTTTTTTAGAGGTGGATGAATTTATTAAATATTACTGTGTAACATAGCTAAAAAGGGGAAAAGAGCAGTTAGTCAAGGTGGAGGTCCATGTATTACAGTGTTACGATGTTAAGTAGGAGTGAGAGCAGAGAGACAACCTGTGACAAAAGATCAGCAAAGTGTTTAGATGTATTACTTCTGCAAAACAGTATTTTGGGAGTAGTGATAATTATTCCCTTTAAGTATTTTGTTCTATTTCTTACCTCTGCCCTCATACTTACTTCAAAGTGAATAGCCTTTGTACTGTGGGTTATGCATTACTTCTCTCAGTGCCATTTCTGATTGTGACTATATAGCTTCTGAGATATATCTGTATTTGAGATGCAGAAATAGCAACTCAGTAGAATCTATATCTTCTGACTAGTTTCTTTCTTTTCTTATAATATCCCTTCCCCACCCCCACCCCCAATGCTTAATTTCCCTTTCTTTCTTAACCACAAAATGGCCTGCTGTCTTAAGTGGTATAAGCAGCTGTTTACAGTCATCTCTAGATTGAGCTTTTTTTAAGGGCTCTTGAGTGTGAAACATTATTTCATTATACAAAACAAATTTGTTTTATCCATGTGATAGGTACTTCTGCTTGCTCAGTAGGAGCATTGTGCTTACTTATTCAGTGGTTGACTAGGTTAGAGTTCATATCCTTGTCCTTATTTGGATATAGGTTCCACTTGTTGAAACACTTTTTATCCACAACCACTTATGAGGCGGGGGATTTGGCCATTTCTTGAGTCTTTCTGCTAAGTGTTCAACATGGTAGCTTTAAGCTCTATACCTACACAGATTTTTTTAAAAATTTTTTTTAATTTCAGTGCTTCTTTTTAGTGTCTTTTTATTAAATGCTTACATTTTTATATAGGTTCTTCAAAAGTGAACTCTGCTGTAGTGGTTTGTTTTCTGATTCCGGAAGCCTTTCGTACCCTAATGCTTTGTAGTTGCTGTTTATCAACAGTAACTGCTTTAGTTTATCCTACATTGTGCATCATCTTGCTTCTGTTCTCTATTTGAGCCAAGAAGAAGTCACTTAAAATCTCTAAACTGTTCAAACTGTGCAGACCAGAAAATATCATTACTTTTCATACCCCAGTGTTCACTCAAGATAAATTTAACATTAGCTTTCAATATTGTGTTTCACTGTCATCTTAGCATGTCAGTTGCTGTTATTATCCTCATTTGGAGGCTAGTCATGTGGCCTTAACTGTATTTTAATTCTGATTACAGTTTTATACTCGAGTATTTTTACTCTTTGATAAAAATTAAATTAGTTATCTAACTTGTATGCTAGATTTGTTCCACTGTTTGGTTATTTTCTGTTCCACTGGGAACCTGATCTGCTTTAAGTAATTACCCTCTTTTAAAACCAGACAGCTGAGATCATTTTGTGCCTTATTCACGTCACCTAGAACATTCAACCCTGCAAAAAGTTACAAATTCAGTGTGGAGCTAGTGGATTTTATTTTATTTTTTTTTCTAGTACACTTCTGAGGTCTTTAGAAAATTGATATTTAATCTGTTTTCAAGGACTAGCTTTTGTAGGTGTTCCTTTGGACCAAATTGTCTGTATGTTCTACAGCTGATTCCCCATTTTACTTTGCCAATGAACCATTCATACATTTTCCTTCTAACATCTATTGTTCCTTGGAATACCTATATGCAGAAATAGGTTTGTATGCAAACTTTTTATTATTGTTTACAAGCAAACTTTATAGAATTGGAGACCAACTTGTCTTCTGTACCTTGAAGGATATCACATTGCTGGGAAGTAGAAAGTGGTTGCCCTTCACCCTATACAAAGCTGAGGACTTATCTTTTCTTCTAAGATGTTTTCTGGGCTGCCTGTAGAAATTGGGCAAGATCAAAATGGTGGTATTCTGGTACTGTTAGTATTCAAAACCAACAACAAAATTAATTTCAAAAATGGAGTAGGAAGCTTGGGTGACAAAAATGACTCCATGCAAGTAAGAGCCATAAGTGAAATTTATCTTGGAAGGGGCTTCTTCAAAGTCCAATCAGGTTGTTTGCAGTTTACTTTTGCATTTCCAGTGCTGAAATTTCTGGATTTTTGCTGTTTTTTCTGGTTTGCAAGTCAAAGAAGAGTCTGGCTCTGTCATGCACCTTCCCTTTGGGGTAGAGGAAGACAGAAATGAGATTAGTGCTACCTTACCCCAGCATGTAAGATGACTGATCAGTGGTTTCTTGGAAGAAACCACTAAATAAATGAAGCCTTGCTAACTAGGGAAAGAGGTGTTTTTGCTTCTGCATGTGTCAAGTACTCCCTCTATAAAGTGTGCTCTTTTTTTTTTAGTATTTTTTTTTTCCATTTATTTTTCTACCCGATGCAGCAATATGTCTGGTACTCAAACTTTTCTTCCTAGGAAAGATATGTGTGTACTTATAGAATTCCTGTTGAAATCTGTCAGTACTACAATAAGTGCATGTGTTCCTGCTCTTCCCTTCATCTGTATCTGAATCTTAGTAAAATGTGTAATTATTTATTCACACGCCCCCCCTTTTAATTAATCCTTTTCTTTGATGCCTTCCTGCATGAAGGTCTTTCTGTTGTCAGGAAGATGAGACAAAAATATATACCTACCATGTTGTTCTAACTGAACAATTTTTTTTTTCAATGTCTGAAGAAAGGTTTGCTTGTTTAGGCTTCAGTAAGGCATACACAGTTCTTATCCTGTGTAAACATACATGATCTCTAGATTTTTGTTTGTTTGCTTTCAAGTGTTTATAAATATATTCAGGGCTTATTTAGTTGCTATTTTGGGAGTTCTGCATGTGACTTAATGCATGGAATAGTATTATATTCTTTCCCAATTATACTGACAGTTAAGTAAAATGGAGAAAGGTAAATTTTTCTTTTTTTTTCTGTAATTTATCCTCGTTAAGTCAGTATCTGCTGGCTCATGTGATCAGAGCAGAAGCTATATCAGGAGAAACTAAGATTAGAAATAGGTCTTTATTATTTTCTGCTCTTCTGCTTTGTTGTGGAGAAATCCGGTAAAAAGGTAGAAATGTCCTGGTGTCTCCTTACTGAGGTCTTGATATGCCCGAACTATTTTTTTTTTCTTACTTGGATAATTAAAATCCTGAACAAGATCATTAGTCTTCCAAGATATCTACTAATGAGCATTTATAGTTTCTCTTAAACTGTGGCAGTTGGCTGGGGAGTTGGACAAGCAAGTAATACTCTAAACTGCTCCCCTTGTTGACATGACCTCAGGTAGCTCAAAGCAAGGAGAAAAATGACCAGAGCAGTCTCTGTGTTTGGAAGATAAGCAAGAAGACTCTTATCTTGTAAAGCATGAAGGAACAGCAGTTGCCCTCTTTAGAGAAGGTAAAATTACAGTAAAAAACATTTTTGCGTAATGAAGGTAAAAATCTAAGTGGACACTTAAAATTGTCTTGGATTTGACAATGTGGTCTCTTCCCGTTGACACAAAAGTAATTCAAGCTGCTTGGAACAAACCTTAAAAATATAGTCTGTGTTTCATAGAAAAGATCGTCTGTGTTAATAAAAGAAAGAATTCTCAGTTAGCTACTGTTGTCTGTGAAATTGTATTTTATTTTTATGCTGTTATTAATACACCTATTTTGTTCAAAATGTTTATTGTTTTTAGTATTACTGGCTTAGCCTTGACAGAGTCTTGAACTTTTGTAAATATATTGCTGTTCCTAAAACTAATTTAATTTTCCTGTTATAGTTCAGATCATTCTGTTTTGGGTTTTTTTGTTGTTTTAGGTTTTTTTTCTTCTTCAAGGCTACATTGATAGCAATGTTCGATTATGTTTTTTGCTTCTAATGGTGAATATTTAGTCTTCTGCCAGTCATTTTGCGAAGTAATTTAAAATTCATGCTGCCTCTAAAATGAAAGAGCAAAGCATTGCAGGAATATTTGTGTTCAAAATAAATGACTTACTGTTTATCCTTCTACTTTATTTTCCTTGATGCTCACAATTAGTTGTGCAGCTATATAAGTTTCTCACTGCATATGCTAGGGAACTCTTTTGCATGACAGTAGTTCAGTTTTCTAGGCCATAGAAGTAAAGCTTTTTTGATATAAGTGGCAAATATTAGTTCTGAAGTTCAAAACTTCCCCTTTTCCCTTTGCCTTCCCCTTTCCCAATTTATATCACTCTCTTATGCTTTGTTTTCTGGAAAAAAAACCAAACGGTGGTGGTAATATTCCTAAAAGTGTACTCTTTGACTTAGTTCAGAGGCTTTCTTTGCTGTAACGTTGGTAGCCTATGCAAGTACTTTTGTGTTTGTTTAGAAGTCACACAGATAGTTTCTGGGAAGCAATAATGCTTTGTAATAAACACTTCATTCTTCTAAGGGAGAAAGCAGATTAGTACAGGTTCCAGTGATTTGCTTAAATATACCAGCGTTCTTTGGGTTTAATCTCTTCAACTATTTCATGAAAACACGCATATTGTGAAATATGGGGGGGTGGATTACTTAATTGAAACTAAATAAACTTGTGGCAGATGGGCAAGTACTTTATTTGAAGCAACCTACCTTCTGCCCCAAACTGTATCTCTCTTGCATAACAATTGAAAGGTTTGTGTATATTTTCTGGGTGATAAACTTATGTTAACCTAGCTTTTAAAGAAAATTTGCTTAGGCTGTGGCTGTAATTTTTTTCACTTATACTTTCATATACTACAGATAAAAATTATCTTTCTTCTAGTAACTATATAAAAAGATATACTAATTAGTATCATTTTTGAAAACAAAGTTTTAGGCAACATTTGGAATTTTAGTTTATCAGACTGAAAAAAAGGTATTTACTTTTGGTAGCAGCTTGTCATGTTATATGTAAATCCAGTTATTACTCGTGCTTTTTTGAGTAAATCATGTGCAAGATTGGCAAGATTAACGATTGAATTTTTAGGTCAGAGCCACAGTAGTTAGTTTGAATAATTCTTACCTGAAAGTGTGAAGAGTAGGTGCTTTCTAAGTGACAGATGTTGTTGAAGACTTCGAATATATTATAGTAAAGTAAATGTGTATCAAATTGATTTGTTTGCCATCTCTTCCTGAAACAATTTGATTTCCTCTAATGTTACAGTACTGCACATATGGGCTGACATGACATGCGTTGCTTTTCTGCTGGTGTTAGAGTTTGTGATGCAGAAGCGGGGCTATTTAAGTAACTAAATAAAGGAAGTCATTCATTGTCTGAGATTGTAGTAAAGTTAAGCATATTTTGAAAAAAATGTTTCTTCACTGCTGTCATACAGTTCCCTGTGTTCAACAATATTTGTCTGGGAAATCATTTGTAATTCATTCATTTCTTTATGAGAGTATAAGTCCTAATAGAAATAGATTTATTCTAAATAATAATTAATTATGAAAACTTTGCACATGTGTTTCTTGTTTCCTAACAGCACAACTTGGAGACTATAACCCTTCAATACATCATTCGGGATATCTGTCAAATTACAACTTCATACCAGAGCAGAACAAAGATTTTCTTACCAAAGTAGAATCGCTACATGAGCAACACAGGTAACAGTAATTTTTAGTTCTCTCTCACCTCTCAAATTTTTAAAGACTTTTAAAAAAGATGCCAAAAAGAAGACTTAACTTCTTAGTACTTTCACTACAACAGTTTTATTTCAGATAGATTCTATTAAATGAAATATTTGTTTTTATCATGTAGGTGCTAGGCTAATCATATTTAGTGTATGATGCCAATATGTTAAAATGCTTAAATAAATTCCTAGCTATACCAACCAGCAGATCAGTATACATTATTAATAGCAACCATCTAGAACACTGTGCTAGGTGTTTGTGGGGTCTTTTTGTATTGAGGACATTTGACCATTTTTCAAATCCAATGTTTTTGTCTTTCTATGGAAAAAGAACTCCATAAAACATGCCACTTAACATAATGCTTTCTCTCCGCTTTCCTGAGAGTAACAGAAGAGCAACAACAGATTATTCCAGTCAGCCTACTGCTAATTACTTTTTCTGACCCTGCTGATTTGTCTCTTGCAAGACTGCAGATTTAGAATTAGTGGTGTTGATCACGTACTTGCAAGCTGAATGCAAATATGCTAACTGAAGAAATATGTGAGCATTTGAGGAAATGACATACACATCTTTATAGAGTTGTTCTCTCTGTCTGGATCTTTACTGCAGCAGAGCTAGTTCCCCATTCTCCTAGCTGCTTTGATTTATACCTTGAAATATCTCCCATTTTCATCTCCCCCTAATATTCCTTGACTTTGTCATCTTTAAGTACTCTCACCTCTCCCTCTTGTTTCTTTAGTACTAGTGGGTATAGTGAGTAGTTTTGAATGTCATGTATGCTGCCTGGAGTCCAAAGCATGCGTAATGCTTAGGTAGTTGTGGGGCAAAACTCAGAGAACCACTGAACTCTTAACTGCAACCATTCCCTCTGCGTAGGTACAAATCTGAAGTGCTTTCCTAGCTGTTCACGTTCAGGAACGCAACATCTGGAGCCTCTACTCCTTCTAAATTAATTTGCATTTTCCAGTAGGCTCAGAAGTTCTTAGAGGTAGATGTGTAGACAGTCATGAATAAATTTGTCTTGAGGAAGCAGTTGCCTTGGAGACAACCAGGGGAAGATTCTGAAGAGCATTGAAGTGTCTGGGGTGAAGTTACATATTTAATGCTGTTGTAGCCAGAGGTATAAAACTGGTTATGTCCTGCAGCGAACAGACTAGAAGTCACCATTGGCCTAGACATAGGTGTGGCGGGGTCCATTAGAAAGACTTCTTTCTTTCATGGGTGCTTTCGGGGAAACTGATGATTTTATTGAGTATTTCTGATAGAGTGAAGCCTTGATGACTGAGAAGTTTAACTGGTCTGTTTTGAGTACGTGTAGGTGGAGATAATTGAATTTAATAAAAATACTTGAGTACAGTGGACTGGGAAAATGTTTCTTTATTGTTTTAACACCTTGTTTGAAACTTAGCTCTTCAGGCCTATTTATTTTGGAGTGCAGAGAGAGGCAGACAAATTGTTGTGTATTCTGGCAGCATTTCTTGCATCCTCCTTTGGCGTTCATAGTGAATACTTCAGTCTGAAACATAATTTTAACTAGATCGGTGTCACTAACGTATTTGAATTATTCTGGTGTTCACTGGGCCCTCTAAGAAGGAAAGACAGGGAGAATTTGTCTCTTTATGTTTTGAGGAGATCAGTATTGTTTTGGAATGAGGTTTGTGCTGATCTCAAGTAGATAATATTTGCTGTTGACCATATGGGACAGCTGTAAATTATTATCCCTTTTAAATTGGCTCTTTTAGGTTACAGGATCGCAAAGCCAGCCCTATAAACTTATATCCCTTTCCATTCTTTAGTGTATTTCCTTAAGGAAAATTAAAGGCTAGAATTACTGAAACAATACACACTTGAGAAGTCATGTTATGTTTTGTATGTTGTAGCTCAATGCAAGTTTTTTTAGTTTGCTTGTCATTATGCAAAATCTGAGGAAGCAGTTGTGGGATCATATTCATGTCAGACACTATTCAGTGGACAGTAAGTAGCTGAGAGAGCAACTGTTGTCATATTGGACTGGTATAAGCTCAGAAATTTTCCTTCTGTGTTCATGCCTAAATCCATAGGGATGTTTTTCTATATTTATGTACTTTGTTCTAACAAGGTTCTCTTACAGTTTTTTACTTAGTTACATAAGCAGCCTGAGATCTTAGGATGTAGATATTATCCAAATCGGTAATGTTTTAGCAGTGCTTGCTAGATCTAGCCATCAGCCTCAGGGAAAGGATCCATTTGAAACTTCACAAGATGATTGTATTCCAGATCTTTGTTAGGCCTTGGCTATCAAGAGCTATAAAATTGGAAGGAGACACCAAGATTGGTTTCCTCATGCCTGTTTACCTCACTGAGTAACCACCACCTGCTTAGGAACCTAAAGGTGTAATTTCATCTCTAATTGAGTAGGGAGGTGTAAAAACTAGAAGAAAATTGCTTACTTTTTCTTGTTGGCCCTTGAAGACACAAGTCTTTACTGGTCTAGTGTAGACGCTGTATGCAAATTGTGAAAGAAAATTTGCAGGTATATCACGTTAGCATGCAGAAGATTTTTCCTATCTTTCTGAACAAACTTCTCGATCAAAAGTTTAAAAAGAAAATTAACTACTTGCAAACATTGTGTTCTATATGTAGCATCCTTTGCATAAGAAAGTGGACATTTTGTCATTTGTTTTCTCTTAACTTTCTGACAAAGTGAAAGGGATAGTCTACTAGTTTTTTTCCAAAACCAAGGTGACAGTCACTGTAGGTGTAGATCTGAGTAAGCAGTTTATCTCAGGACTGTGACAAACAGCTCTTTTGTTGGTTGGGGGTTATTTTTGTCTTTTTCCTTTTGCTTTTTCCCTAATATTGTGACTTCCTCAACATCCTCAGGCCACACTGCTAGCAGTGGCTTTCCAGTTCAAGGTAACTTTCAGTTTGATGGAGCATAATGTAGTATTACCTACAGTGCTGTTTCGGGGTACAGTATTTGATAGCCTGAAATTTTGGGACAGTAGAGATTAATTGGAAGTAATAGATGTCCACCCTTTCAGATAAAGCCTCTTTTAAAAATGAGAATTACTTTCTTACGTGGAATGCCTTTGAATCTGAATCTAATTAGTAGGCTGCATAGAACTAGCTAGGTAGGGATTACTTTTGAATTATTTATTTTTTAAAACGCCTAGTAGTTCCTATGTAGCCCTTCCATGAAGACATTTAATCAATTTATTTGAGGTGTGGGGGTTTTTTGAGTTCTTGTCTCTGGGGAAAAAAGTCTCAGTTCTCAGTCCAGAAGTTTTCTTGAAGACAAGATGATGGAATCCTTGTAAGTCTTATAGCACGTTTAATCTAGTGGCAGGAGAACAAAGTAGATTGTAAATAAAGGTAGATGGCTTTTATTAGTTTATTTCTTAATTTAACTTACTTAATATTGTTTCTCTGTCTCACATTTTTAGAATATTCTTGCTACTAATCTTTCTTATAAGCAGTACAGAGTATTTACAGATACAGCTTCTTGTAAGGGAAGTGTCTAAAGGAGAATTATTTCCTCATGCCTTTAAACAAAAAAAGCTAAGAATTATTTTTCCAAAAAGAACTGGTCTAGAATGTCTAAAGTAGTAACATTGTGTATAACTTGCTTGATTTTGAGAGGTTAGGAGAACCTTCATCAGTGAAGTACTGTGTGTCACTAGTTAATGAGGTTTATCTGTCTGACACAGCCTTTCTTCTGTTTTTCTGCATTTTGGATAAATATAATATTGTGTTTCTTGTTTTTTATGATCCATATCTATTTTTTTCCCCTCTTTTAGTGGCCTCAAGCAATCTGAAGCAGAGTCCTGCTACATAAATATAGCACGTACACTTGAATTCTATGGAGTGGAATTGCACAGTGGTAGAGTATGTTTACATTGTGATTTTTCACTTTGAAAAAGGTTTTATATCCTTTTGGATTTAGATGAGCATTATAGCTGTAAAACCAGTAGCATCAAGAATTGATTTTACAGTGTGTTATTTCTAGTTAGCGTTGGGTAGTTTCTTCATAATTTCTGTTTAACATAGTAGGTTTTAGAATTTCAAATAGGCTAAAACTCATCAAGAGTATAGTACTGGTTTTTTAAGCTTAATTATTTCAATACTGTAATACATCTTATTTAATATTTTTACCGAAATTCGTGAATGTGTCTGTATGAAAGAAAATAAATGCTCTGTTTAAGTTGGTAAATGTTTCAGGGAAAGTAAACTCTTAAATTTCTAACATGATGTTAAGAATATAGAGGAGGCTTTTTTTGTTATTACTCCTGTATTCCCTGACTCCAGGCTAAATCTAAGTGATATTTAACAGCATGGACGATGATCAATAAAAATGTGTGTGAAGTTTTTCAGACATAGGGTATTTGTTGATATGAAAAATGCCCTGATATTTCACTGGCTACTGGGATTTAATTGATTATGCTAGCTGTCTAAGAGGAATCCTCCAAATGTTTTTTTT
Source organism: Piaya cayana (assembly GCA_013389865.1). NCBI lineage: Eukaryota > Metazoa > Chordata > Aves > Cuculiformes > Coccyzidae > Piaya > Piaya cayana. The sequence goes on along the minus strand of WAAB01013976.1, from coordinate 15,463 downwards.
TCTTCCATTCTGGTGTGCAACTTATTATTTGTGCTTTTGTGAAATAGCAGATTATTTTGGCACAAGGTTTGTAGCATAAAAACTTAATCAAGTATAATGAAGATGATTGATTTCATAAGTGAAGATGACTACTGCTATTACTAGCATTTTTCTGAGATTTATTTATAATCCTTACACAGAATTTGAATGAAAAAAATTGATTTGTTAAAAATTGTTAATTATAAATTGTTAATTTCTGTAATGATGGAAGTGATATAAAAGGTCATGTTCTTTCCTCAGCATGATGTTTTCTTCAGGGTTTTTTTTTTTACTCTACTACAAATGAGTGTTACATTAGATTTCTAAGAATTCCTGAAGTACTCCTGTATTAGCCAGTGTAATTATATTCAGATTCATGAAATGCTATGCTCAAGCAGTAGAGACCTTTTTTAAGGAGGAGAGGAAAGTACAAAGGGAATCAAAAAGCTGAAGTGATCAAAATATGAAGTGTCTCTTCTCATACCATCTGAAATGAGCATCAGGAGAGAGGTGACTGAGTCACCATCCCTGGACGTAATTAAAAGACACGTAGATGTGGTTCTCAGTGACCTGGTTTAGTGGTGAACTTGGCAAGTGTTAGGTTAAGGGCTGGACTCGATGTTCGAAATGATTCTGTGATTCTGTGACTGTTACCTGACAACAGTTAAGGTGATCAGGTATCTTAGTTCGCACACATTGGTTGTGGGTAAGTACTCTAGCATATGTGAACAAATTTCTTGTGTATTCTGACAAAACAAAAGCCTTCCCAATTCATAATAAGTTGATCACTCTTCAGTGGTAAATGGACATTTAATTAAGTATGACTTTGTCTATTTCCGTTGTCCGTTGTGTCATCTGTCACCTTTCTGCTGCACTGAAGAACTGTCACACTTGGAGATTTTCCTGTATGCACTCAACCTGACCAGACTGTGCCTTTTAACTTCTGTTGTAGCCCGGTGCTTTCATAAGCCAGTTTAATTTCCCAGACTTCCACTATGTGGTTATTCTCTTGATATTGATGTAATTCTGTTTCAGAAAGTACTACTCTGCCTGACACCAAACTGTGTGATCTGAATCAAATGGAGAACAGATTTGAATCAAAGCCTTCTCTATGCCATGCTGCTAAGATGCAGAGCACTTGTTATTGTTTCAATCCAAATTAATATTTTTATCACAATTCCATATTTTTGAAGAATTTAGGTGCTTGAAACAGTCTGTTTTTTTCTAGCAGTGGAACTGAGCATCTAGATGATTGGAAACTGCTAGAAAGAAAGTAGAAAGCAAAATAGAATATGTCATGCCACCCTTTAAACCTGTTTTTTTAAATGTATTTTGAATGTTGAGTTTTGTTCTTCCTCTTTCTTCCTGATATCAAAGTGAGTAGTGGAATAAGTACAGTGCAGAGATGGCTAACAATCATGAATGTTTTAAGGAAAAGTCTTCTGTAGCAGCTGAACAGCATGGAGAACGTGAATAATGAACAGGTTTTAGTTTTTTGGGTTTTGTTGGTTTTTTTTTTGCTTTGGGAGTAAAAGATTTAAGAAACTTCAGAGAGAGACAGGTTTAGGCAAAAGGATTTTTTTTTCCATGTGGCTGCAACTGAACTATATTGGGATTTACTGCTAATTTAATGAATGACTAAGGTGAAATAGGTACCAAGGTCAGTTAGGCAGGTCAGCAGAAGAATGATTCACTGGAGTCCATTGAACATACATGCTGCTAAAATGGTCTTGGTTGTCTTTGATTCTGCATGGCAGTGGAAGCAGGTAACACCTGGCTTTTGTACTGATGGCCATAAGAAGTGCTCCTGTACTGGTGGTTGGGAGTGAGATATTGTTGAATAATAGTTCTGGAAGAACAGATTAATTTCCTCCTTTACACCATTCTTGTGAGACCCCACCTGGAGTACTGTGTCCAGTTCTGGAATCCCCAACATAAGAAGGATATGGAACTGTTCAGCCGAGAGAAGAGAAGGCTCTGGGGAGACCTGATAGCAACCTTCCAGTACTTGAAGTACAAAAAAGATGGGAAGGGATTTTTCAGGGGCATTTAGCGATAGGATAAGGGGAAATAGTTTTAAATTGGGAGGGGGAAGATTTAGACTAGACATTAGGAAGAAATTCACGATGAGAGTGGTGAGGCACTGGAACAGGTTGCCCAGGCAAGTTGTGGGTGCCCCATCCCTCAAAGTATTCAAGGCCAGGTTGGATGGGGCCTTGGAATAGCTTAGTCTGGTGGGAGGTGTTTCTGCCCATAGCAGGGGGCTAGAACTGGATGATCTTTAAGGTCTCTTCCAACCCAAACCATTCTATGATCTAGCTTCCTTAATCTTAGTATTTGATGTACAAAGTTAAATAGTTTGTGGAACTAGAGCATGAGCTTTCTTTTTAGCAACTTGCTAAACATGAAACTTCCATTAGTGTATTAATCTGAGCTCAGTTTTCATCTTCAAACACTTCTGCTTTTCTCTGAGGATAAATCTGAACCACTAAAATTGTAGTGTTAAAAAATGAATTAGTGAAAAGAAACTCAAGAGACTGAATTCAGTGCTTCTAAGCTGTATTGACATTTCTTGAATTCGTAATCTCATTTTGGCTCCAAACCATCTCATCTGCTTGATAATTGGTCTGATGTTAACCTGTCTTTTATTTTTAATCAGGCAGAAGATAGGAAGCTTGTAAGTTCAGTACTGTTTCCATATGTACAAAATTTCAGGTGGTAATTGTAAATGAAATCAAATGTGAATCAGTATTGAAGTAGCTACATTCCTGGCATGATCATTTTTATATTTTAATTATTTTTTATGTCATTTATAAAGAAATGGGTAGAAAGAAAAGTAGATGCTTGTTATTTTAGATTTGCAGATTCACAGCATAGGTGTTTGGAAAGGGAAGTCAACTGCACATTAAAATCATCATCTTCCTTTTGGGAGACCTTCTTTCTTAATTCTAATCCCAGGTCTTGTTTTCAGATTTTAACACAAGAGAATTCATTGTAACCAAGAGCATGGGAGATTAATGTTTTTGATTGGGACAGGGATGGGTGGGGAATGAACTTTGTTCTGACACAGCTCCTAGACTAAACAGAGTAGCTTGGCATACTGAATCCCCATCAAGTGTTTAGCTAACCCTTTATTTCTGCTAAATCATGTAGGTTTCTCCTACAGCTATTTTTCCTTCCCAATACTGATTTTTAAGTTGGGAACCTGAAGTAAGCTTCAAGTGCTAATAATGCAGGTTTCTGCTCTGCCTTAGGCTGGCTGCATCATGGCAGGGGCAGCTAAATTAAATGTGATTCATCTTCTGAAATACCCTGAGTTTGTCCTCAAGCTTTAAAATAAAGAGGTGACAATTCTGGATTACTGTAATATTACGGCATAAACTGGCAGTTCAGGAGCTTCTTCCAATGAAGCTTCAGCTAACACCTCTGGCAGCTATTCTTGGGAAGGGGGCCAGCAGGTGTCTGGGGATTATTAACCATTTCAGCTGGTTCTGTTCTGCTTTGAGGTGAAGTGTATTTGGACTGCTACCTACTTAATGATTTTCCTTTCTTAAACTCTCAGAGATAGGAAAGATATTCCTCTAATCTTGTCAGCACTTGGTGTTTAATGTACTGTGTATTAAAAGGGTTATGCTTGTTCCCTGTGAACTGCTGTGATATTTCACTGGAGGTTTTTACATCACATTGCAAATTAGGTTCAGTTTCATTCAGCATATGCTTGTATTACACTTCTATTCAACTATTTTAAAAGATTTTGCTGTAGACTTTCTACAGTATTTTTAGAGCAGGTGACCTGTTATAATCTTCTGTACCTTAATAATATGAAGAAACTGGGGTTGGATATAAGAGAAAACTGTATATTGACTGAGCACAGAGTACCATCTAGAGGAGCAGCTAAGCCACTGAAGGATTTAAAAGAATCTGTCATCTTTGGCTATCCTTTACAAATTAGTCTGAAACTACTTTTCAGTCACACCTTCTCTTTTAACCAGTGAGTTCTACGCTTGCATGTAGATTTATACATGTGTTCAACTCTGATTTATGTAGTGATGTATCAGTAAGTATCAATTACAGAGAAATAGGAAACCAGGATTTGTAACTTTTGTAAGGTAAGTTTGCATTTAGCCCCAAATTGATAATTCAGCTCCCCCCTCCTTTTATTTATTTTTTTTAACTCAGTTGTTTGCTTGTATGTAAACATACGTTTCCTCTCAAGTAACTCAATACATTTAAAGTATTGGAAATTATTAATGCATTTTCCAGTTGAGCATGTTAAGCTAATGCACATTTTTTTTTGTTCTAATTATCAATGGTTTCAGTTTAGTATATGAAATATGAACACACATGTATTTCTCTAGCATATTCTCACATGCAGAACTGTGATCACCTCCTGCCCAGTTTTAGTTTTAAGACATTTTTGGAAAAAATAGTCATTTCCTTTTGTCTTTTTAAACAACTCAGACTCAGGAGATTTGTGTCCAGTTCCCAAAATTCTGACATTTATCTGACTGATCTTAGTAAGTACTTCAGCTTCTTTCCCATGGTTAAATTAATAAGGCTGGACACAGGACTTCAATCTGATGCTGACCTAAAGAGTATCTGGTATAATAAGATGAACGCTACAGCTTTTGTTAATGAGTGAAAAATTATAATACTTAGTAGAGAGGATTAAAGGGAAGAGATATGTGACAAAAATCCAAATAGGTGGATTTTTGCCTTAGGAATTGTATCTTAAGTATAGAACACTTGAGAATGAATTTATAAGTAGATGAACAGGGATGACCCAAACCACATCTGTGTTTTTACAGTATTTTTCTTTTGCAGGATCTCCATAATCTAGATCTCATGATTGGAATTGCATCCGGTGGAATTGCTGTATATAGAAAACTTATCTGCACAAGCTTCTATCCCTGGTAAATTCCTTTACTAGTAAAGAAATGTCTAATCTTTTCAATCCTATTTCCAGTTGCTTTAACATGTATTCCAAAGGCAGCTACCGTATGTAAATTTGATCTTTGTGATGTGCCATGGTACTTCCTCGTGCTTAGATAAAAATGTAACCTGTTTTAATTCTCTAAAACTTAACCTTCCTGCACTGTGTGGAGCCTTGATCAAGTTAATTCAGGTATAGGTGTGAGTACATGTTTAGGAGGACCCTGCATCTTAGAGATTTGCTGCTGTTTTACCCTGTTATTCAGAAAGAAGATACTTGTTTCTTGGAAAAGAAGTGTGAGAAGAGTTATTTTGGTGTTTCAGATTTATTGGAACTAGATAATATAATTTACAGTGTTTTAAAAGTCATCAAACAAGACTTTATAGTGTCAACAAGTTAAATTTTGTAGTCTCCAGGGTCTGTACTTGCCTTTTGCTCCTTAATTATGTGTTTGAGTCATTCCATCCTTTCATTTTGAACTCAACCTAACAGGTATTTCCTATGGGAGAGCAATAAAATAGGTTTCAATTTAAAGTTTAGTTGGAATATGTACTGCATGGTTTGTGGTTTATTCTTTTATTTTAATTTGCCATGAATTGACTTTCAACTAACTTGATGTACTGTAACCATCCTAAATGTATGTCAATAATGCTGTCATATGGCACAGTGACATCTTGTATTTTTCCATTTCTAATGCACACTAAAGCATAAAAGACTCTTATCTTTCGTCTCTGTGCCTGGGGCTCTGCCTTTTCACGTGTCAGTCTCTCAGCTTATTTAGAACAGCTGCAGGTTTTAAAAACTGCCAGCTGGAGGCACATTTTCTGTCTTCTAAGAGTCCTGTTCTGCCAACATAGTCACCTAAGATATGAATGGGTAATATTTATTCCTGACAACCATAGGGGTAGCATTTTAAAATCCATGACTATATAATTTTTTTTTTTAGGAGAGAGAAAGAGAACTTTAGAGCACAAAAGACAGGAGGAATCTAAAACTTCCTGTGGTACTTTTGCTCCCGGAGAGCAGAGAGAAATAAAATACAGATGCTAAAACATCATTCACAAAAACCTATGCTCTTTTATAAAAATAAATGGAGGGGGGGGGAACCCAGAAACTTTTCAGTTCAAATAATTTCCACTCTAAAATAGGAAGTTTAGGCAGCAATATTTTCAGCTGACAGCTAATACAATTGTTCCCAGCATTCCTTCTCTCTCTCTAAAAATATCTTCTCAGCTTGAAAAGAGAGAAAAACTCACTACTTAGGGGATAAATTTTAGGTATTTTATTTCTAGCTTCTTGAATGAGTCATAATTCTTCATGGAGGAATGGTGTCCATTCCCTCCCCTGCAAAACAAGCAAGTAGGAAAGTCACCAGAGTAGATTAGCCTGTGCTGTATTTGTAGTACACGCTTTGGATTTCTTTTTAAACCTCAAAGTAGGATATATTTCTCTAATGCCTGGGGTTTTAACATATCTTGATTAGATTGAATGTATGCAGGTAAAGAGATTCCTTACAGAGTAGTGTATATCTGAAAATGCAAAAAACCCTCCCATTCAGATAGTTAAAGTGGTATTTGGGCTTTTTATGTAACACCATCCAAAGGAATTAGTTTTTCCTATGGGCTGAGCAAGCTTCACTGTAAATATTGTAGAACTCAAGGTGGCAGCAAACACCATCAAAACCCTCTTTTGGAAACTTTTGAGTAAAATACTCTGCAGCATCAAGGGATGACAACAATACAACTGTGCCATATGGTAATAGTCAAAAGGGACCAAAAGTTTTCAGGAATGGAAGCAGTGAGAGAATATTGCCTTGGCAAAAGGAGGATTTTCAATTGAAACAACCTACGTAAGTAGCTGAGTGATCAGTCAGAGGCAATGCAAGTCAAGACAGGCTAAAAAGTAACTCTGGATTTAACGCAGTATTTTAGATGCTCTAGAGAGTTATTCTTGGGAGTGCTTAACTGTTTTGTGATAATTTCCAAATTCATTTTGCAAGTAAAATATTATCTTAGTGGCAAAAACATAGAGACACTCTATGTGAGCAGCAGTTGGGGATACATACGAAATGCTATTCAGGGTATGCAGTATCTTTGCTTTGAAAACTTGAGAGAAACTAGAGATATACATCCTACATTGCTGGTTAAAATTTAAAAAATGGCTTGATGGTTTTAGCAAATTCAGCAGAACCTCTCCTGCTGGATCTTCCGGTAGTAAAGCATAAGACAGCTAAAGAAACATTTTTGTTTCAAGTTGAAAATAGTGTTAACAGCTGGTAAATGCTAGGACAGAGCTGCCAGTTTGATCAGAAATAGTGAATTCTTTTGCCCACTAAGCGACAAATCTGTTTTGACCATTGTGAATCACAGAAAGATGGTACCCAAAAGGGGTGTCATTATTAACATGCTACAGATATCAAATGTTTTACAAGTAAACCATGAAATTTAATGATGTTTGAATGTTGCATAGTTGCTGGACAGATTATTGGTGAGTGATAATGGCAGCTGAGCTACCAGTTAGAATAGGAGTGACTGTATTCTATTCACATCATGTTGTGGTTGTGGCACCTTCAAGCACTTGTTAAATCTAAATCCTCTGATACCTTAATCTCTTGGTTTTATTGTCAGTTCTGCTGCATGTGAACATTCACTCAACGTGTAGGCGTAACATTGCAAATGATTTTTAGTTAATGTTAAATAAAACTGTCAGATTATCAAGTGTTCTTTGTCACTGAATTAAATAGGTTTAGTTGTACTTTAAGAAGAATGAATGGAATTGAGAGGGATGCTTTACTTAAAAGACAGTCAAAATAAAGTGATTTAAAGCCCTGATTTGTCTTGAGTGATTATGTGGTCATGCAGTGAGTCATTTTTTTTTTAAAAGAAAGGTAGCTTGAGAAAAGAAATGAGAGAGGTTTGGTATTTTGTGTTGTTGGCTACCTTTTTGTTGTTGCCTCTATGCTTAGTCTGCAAGATCAGCTTTCTCTGTCCTGCATTTCTGCTGGCTCTGTGTTAGGATAAGAACAGTCCATGACAGCAACTGGTATTAGCTATGAATGACTCTAAAAACCTTTGCTGGAGCTTAATCTAAGTCAAGAAATGTGGTAAGAGAGAAGCAGAAGCACAAAACTTGAGTGGTACTAGTTCAGGCAGAGTAGTGCAAGGATTGGGAAAGGTTTATATATAAATGAGTTTTATATCTCAGTAAATACAAGTGAAAGTTGATGTGACTTATTAGGAAGTCCAGAATCCAGAACTTTTAGATTAGCCATACAGATCACTGCTGTTTGAGGTAGCAGGTCAAACAGTGCAAATATTTCAAAGTTGTCCTAGCAGGAGAGGTGGATGTGATTTCAACTTTCTATTAACATGTACAAAAATTTGCCTGGTCACTAAGGAATAGTGTTAATGAAATTCCTATTTTTTTGTGGTTCTGTAATTGATGGACAAAAGCATTTTCGGAAATGGGCACACATTCAGTTTTCAAAAAATGAGAGATAATACTCAATATAGTTCATACCTGATGAAATCTAAGATGCTGTGAAACATTGTCAGGTAACAAGAATATTCTAAGATTTTTAACAACCACCTTTCCAAACCCCTTTCATGGTGGTTTTTTTTTTCCCCCAGCTGAACACAGATTTCTTTTCCCATAATGTGTAGTTTTTCAGTTATCAAAATAGGACTTTTACAGAGAAAATGTAGGTATTTTAGACAACTCTTGTTTTGCTACAGGAAGGTGTGTGGATACCTAGAAGTTTGTTTAACTTAGCAGAACTGATATGCATATAATTAAAATGAAAATTGCATAAGTACCTCTTCGAGTTGTAATCCTTACCTTGGAAAAATCTTTATTCATACTGTGCATATATAGAAGAGAGATGTTCAGTTCTCTGTAAAATTACCACAAATTATGTAGTAATGTTAATAATTGAGGTGAAAAATGCATTAAGACTCATTCTTACAGTTTTCATCCTTTCACAGTTATGATTTTTAACTACAGTGTTTGTTCAGTTATTAATACAAGTACCTGATACTTTTCACATTATGAAGCTGGTTCTGTGAAGTCTGTGGGAAGTTTCAGATGTTGTATGACCAACCTTGTCATGTCATTAAGGTCTTAAATTTTGTTCCTTTAGTCACGGTTGTCATATTCTTAAATTATACAAACTTGACATTATTTGTGCAACTAATTAGAAGATGTAATCAGGTTTTTTTTGCTGAAAGAATAGATTTGGTGGAAGAGAATTGCTATGTGAACTATTTAAAGAGTAAATGAGGAAGAATCTCAATCTCAAAATAACTTTCCTTCTTAGTGAAAATTTTTGCTTAGAGTTTATTGATATCTATTTGCCACACTACACAGGAGACAGCTGCATATCATTCATTGAATATTGAACTGCTATATTCATTTAGTCTTGCTGTACGTGGTATTATTTTTCATTGTTTTATCCCTCTAAACATTATGTGGTATTTCATGGCCTGTTTCTTTCATTTAGGGTGAACATATTAAAAATTTCCTTTAAAAGGAAAAAATTTTTTATACAACAACGACAAAAACATGTAAGTAGTCATTTAATTTTATTTTGCTCAAGTGATCGTATTCAATTTTTTTGCCTTCAATGTTAAGAAAGCCAAACAGTGGTCAAAAGGCTCTGTTGTAGTAACTTGCCTTTGAAATTATGCTTTGTTAACTTGACCTTGCTCTTCTGGTACACTTATACTCTTTTCCCATTTTTGTTTCCTTTCTAACATTGAATCCTTTGACATTCAGTCTCTTGGACTGTATCTTTCCCATGCACATTTCTTCTCCCTTGGAGACTGGGTAGAAATGCAGATCTTCATCCTTTCTCCAGTATTTTCTGACCTAGCACTTTTCCCTTGCCAGCATCTGCTGCTTTTTTCTTTCATGCTCTCCCTGCCTTGTAGAGTTCCTCAATGCTTATCCCATGTAGGAGGACTTTGTCAGGTCCCTTTTGCTAATGGGGCTCAGACTTCGGGAAGAAAGGAAGGTTTCCAGAGAAAAGGAGAGCTCCAGAGTTGAAAGGTATGAGGTTAGAAAAGGGGATAGTGCACCTGCTACTGGCTGTAACAGGGAGGGATTTAGAAGTTGACTAAATAGGTGAAGACAGCTGATGAAATTCACGTAAAAGTTTTCTGCTGTTAAAGAGTAGCCTTCATGATGCTGTATGCTTTTTGCAGAACAGTTGTAATATTAGACTGTTTAATTGAGGGGAAAACAGTCTTGATTACGGTATTGTGCTGCCACAATATGAAAAGATCAATTAAGATATCTTTTTACAAAGAGAAGAGAATATTTAATATGACAGGAAAAAACACGGAAATTAGTGACCAGCAGTATGTATTTTAATTCAATTGAGGACAGAACTCAAAGAGATAGTAAAAGGTAAATGTTAACTTATACCTAAGTTTTATGAAGGCTCTTGGCAGTACTAAACAAACTGTTAATCTGATAGGAACTGTGTTACAAGAAGACTGCTGGACTCACATGGATTTGAGGGCCTGCCAAACACAGACGTCTAGGGAGGCTTTTTTTAACCAAAAGAAGGTTTTCAAACTTTTTCTGCCCCTCCACCCTCGATTTAGTGGGTACCTTCCAAATTAGTATCTAGAGACAGTGTTAATGCACTATTGCTTATGCTCATAGCATGCACAAATGCTTCTATTTTCATTTTGAGAGTGTCCTGGCTTAGTGGGGTCTTAAATTTTTGCAAGCTTTCTTTCTATATCGATTGTTTTTATGCTAGCTTGCTTTCTTTTCATATGTATTTCACTGTATGAAGAAATGACTAGTTGGCAAAATATTCGGCTAGCTTGTGAGTATAATTGTATTTGTATTGTACTCCGTGTAATTGTATTACATTGCAAATATTATTACCTTATTCCAGATTTGAAGATAAAAAATTCACTTATGAATAGTTATTTTAAATTCCAAATAACTTGAATTATACAAATGTGCCCAAGCTTATGGCCAGCAGTTTCCAAATTTGTCTGTGACAGTAGGTGTAGGAACAGGGCTCTGCGAGCGATTAGTAACAGTGGATAGTAAAATGAATGTACTTACATTTTCTTGGAATATATGAGGAACAAATTGTTGATAGTCTCTGGACTTAGAGATCACATAAAATATGTGTCCATTGCATAAAGACTTGATGGCTGTCAGAATTGGAATTTTTCTTTCTGGAGACCCTTGTCAACTTTGAAGAGAGCAGCATACTTAAAGTTTGTTAAGCATATGATAAATGATGACAGTTCAAGGCTCTTGATTCTTTTAACTAATCTCTTCTTAAGTGTTCATAGTTTTTTACAGTAATCTCAGTGGATTATGAAATAATTCGCTGTATCATGCTTAAAGAGATACAAAACTGTAGGGAAAAAATAAGGCCGACCGGTTGATGGGTTTTTTTTTTCTCAGTAGATATGATAAAGCAGACCAGATGCGCTATTAAACTGCTAGGTATACCCATCTTTGTCAGTTAACCCCCTTTACTTGAAATTTAGGACAATAATCCTGCAGTACTCAGTAGTGTTGCTTGGAAAAGCTTGCTGTTGGAGTGCAGTGGGAATGAGGGGACGGCTGGGTGTTTTCTCCAGAATGGTGGGTCATTTGAGGAGTTTGTGAGGGCAGAGGACTGAAGTGGTGTCAGTCTTTGGGTTGATCTTGCTTGGAAGTGCAGGAGGAAATAGGTAAACAAGGCTGAAAGTAACAAAGGTTGAAGAACATGGGGAAAGTAGAGTAGATACTATGCATTCGTATGCAAAGTATTATGAGAGATAGCAACAGTGCTATAAAGTCTATTTCTTCACTGATCTAAAACAAGTTCTCAAAGGCTATGGATTTGCAGTCATCTGAGGTGTGCCGTGTTTCATTGATTTATTCTCTTTATTTCTCTTACTCCTTTTTATTTTTCTTACCTTACACCCCTGTTGTGAAGACTCAACTGACCATATCTCACTCTTTCCCTGATTTTCACCTCCTCTTCTACCCTCCCATTGCTTCAGACTATTGATAAGCTTCTTGGTAGAAAGTATGCAATATTTCTTCTGCTGAAGAGCTACATAAGGACTGGGGAGCAAGACTGATGAATTGGTGAATATCTGATGCTATAAAAACTCACAATATGTAGTCTTAATGAACGGTGCAAGATTTAAACTAGGAAGAGGAACTATTCTGGTTTACAGTCAACATTTTGAGACTTCCAGAACTGAAACATTATTTCCAATATGGTTATCAAATGCTTAAAACCAACTTCATTTTCTTCATATTAAAATAGATTTTTACTTGCTGTACTGTAGATATTTTCAAATTCTATGTGAATATAATAGACATGCACCCAATGCAAAGTTCTTTTCTGATGCTGAAATAGTAAGACACTAACTATTGAGAACTGTCCTCTGTACCTTATTGGCCACAAATTTCTCTAATCCTCATTTCTTGATAACTATTAAAATACTATGCTTTTGGAACTTGAGAAGTTTGATGGGTATTAGATGCTTCAACACTGCTAGAAGTCTTCACCTTTAAAGTGGTTCATAGATGTAATAGCATGACTTGCAAGGTGGCCAGTTAGTGAGCCAGATTGTTAGGTTAACAATAGATTTTTATGAACTTCTGAGAGTATTTATCCTAGTTTAAGTCTGTATTTAAACTTTTGGCTACTATGAAGGTTCTATGACAACAGTTAGGAACGCTTGTGTTGTAGAGAGCACAATTCAGTAATATATTCAGTTCTACATTTCAAACCAGATTATTAGGTATACTTAATTCCTTATTTTTACACAATGACTTTCAGTACAATTGAGATTTTTGGATACAGTAATTTTTGTGACAACTGAAAGGCAATTTCTCCAGGCAAACAAAAATATCTCTATATTTTCTTTTGTCTTCTGGAGCAGTCAAACACCTGAAGTGATATTCAAACAATAGAGATTGTCAGAAATGCTGTTTGTTGTTAAATCTTTAAGTGATGTATGTATGCATTTTATATCACAAGAAATTCTGAGTAAGAATTTCACTGTGCTTTCACACTTTATTTTATATGAGCTAATTGGAAGCAACTGTGGCAAACTGAAAAAAGATGTTTGGGCTCCAGTATGCATGAGACTCAAATAACAAACCCTAATACTTAAAAAAACATATGTATTTTAATATGTTTTGATAGAGACAGGGAAAACACGCCTGAAAGATTGCAGTCAGTTAGAAGTTTTGCAATGCCTATATAAAATCAAGAGACAACTCCTTTTTATCTTTATCTTGAAATTCTTGTTGATTTTCTAAAACAGTGACTTCAGTTATAGATTCTCTGAACTAGTCATAAAGTGATTAGTAGGCTATGGCATTGATCTCTGATACATGACATTTGTAAAATTTTGTCTAGAAGTAAAAAGAATAAAAGGAAAAAAAAAGTTGATGAGGTGATAAATCTGGGTGGCACATATTTTACACCTGTATTTCAGGTATTTTTTTGCTGTGAAGTTATGGAGTAACAGTTTGCAGCAAGGCACACAAGCTTTGTATACTGCTTGCTTTTGTTCTTGTTGTGGCCTCGTGTTATCATCCAGAAAAATAGGGTTGGATTTAAATAGCAACAGCAGCTCCAGTCCCATTACAGCTACTTTCCTTCCCCCGAGATGCATCGCTGTTACCGTCTTTACTATCTTCTGAAAGAATTGTCTAGATTTTTGCATATTGTGATTCTTGAAACATCATTGAATTGAAGCCGTATATGGAGAATTTAAACTCAAAGATTGATGGTGTTTTTCCATTCTACATTGCAGCCTTAATGGAATGTTAAAGAGGTATTGTTTGTCTTAGAAGTTCAAGATCTGACTGGAAACCTCAAACTGTATTATCTGTTTAATATTGCACTGGTATATACAAAATCTTTACCACTCTAGGCTCAAAATTCTTTAACACTGTAAGGATTAGGAACTGAAATACTTAATAGTTTTTCAGGATTGCTTAAACATTTAAAGTGTCCATTTGGCAGTTTAGGATTTCATATAGTCACAGAGCTGTTTTGGCTGTCTCCAGCTTAAAATTTACTATATGTTGATATTTTGTTTTCCTCAATGCATTTTTCCTGTTTAAGCTAAATGTAGTTTTATTGTTGTATTATGCTTGTTTACTATGTTTAATTTGCTGTATATAATGAAACATGGTATTTCCTACCTTTACAGAATGAATCCAGAGAGCACATTGTTGCCTTCAACATGTTAAATTACAGAGCATGCAAAAATCTATGGAAATCTTGTGTAGAGCATCACACGTTTTTTCAGGCAAAAAAGTCACTACCTCATGAAAGAAAGATCTTGTCACATTATTGGACCCTGGGTTCTAAAAATCCAGCAAAGTAAGTGGTGCGTGACAGCATGCTTTGCTGTGTGATGGGAACGGGAGGATTTGTGATACTTCAAGTTGAAGTGGCAGAACTCAGTTCTGCCCCGGTGTGTATGTGAGCCATTTGACAAGCTGTATAACTCTAGTTTCAGTTTCTGCAAAGCGGTATCATTACAATAGAACTTTCCATAATTTCCTAAAAGGAAATTTGAATGTAAGTATGTTTTACTGGTATTGTTTGCTTATTTCACTTGCAGGTATAAAAACACTAGGTAGTAAAAATGTCATGTATCTAACAATCCAACAAAAGAATCTGCAGAACAGATTTGTTTTAAACTGTTTACGTCTTAGAATCATATACACACTCTGCTTAAAATTTTAAGGCAACTTCTGGAGTGCATCATGCCAACTGCTTGTTACTCACAGTAAGATGAAAAGCTTTGTCCTATCCAAGCATTTGAGATATGACTTTTGAGACACTTCTTAATCTTTTGTTTGCCTCAATTGGTTCTGCTAGTCATTAGTTCCATAGTGGTATCTGAGGTCCCAAAGGTTATACTTGAGAGCCTCTCATTTTGCTATAAGAAGTTGGGATTGTTCCTTCTCATATGCACCAGCTGGACCCTAACTTCATTAAGCTTCAGCTGCCAGTATATTCTCTAGTCCTTTGACATTATAATGTCCTTTTACACTTCTTTACAATTGACCTTTACTTCTGCCTTCCTGTGTGATAAATATCTTCGGTACACTTTGTTCATCGTTTCTCTAGATCACTGGTGAATATGTTGAACGGAAGAGCCCCCAGCAGATATCCCTGTTAAGACTTTACTGCTGATCTTTTTTTTTTTTTTTTCACTATACATCTAGAACACTTTTTCCTGTGCTCTTTTTTTTATGTCATAAGCGAACAGGTAATGCCCCCAAAGTGAGAACCCTATTCCCTAACTCCTTAGTTTCTTTATAGATTTAAGGGACCTTGTCAAATGTCTTGTTGAAATCTTGAGTAGATTAAATCACTAGTTTAAATTGAGAGATTATACTCAAGTAGTTCTGCTTTATGTTAGAGGCTTTTAGATATTTTTATTAAGTATCAGTCCCAGTGATTTCTTTCATTATGTTGTTTTGATGATTCATTTACCAGCAATTCAGCTA
>WAAB01013975.1:0-16321 GCA_013389865.1 Piaya cayana | reverse complement strand
GTTTAAAAAATGTTTTCTCTTTTGACAGCTAAATAGTGAGAACAAATGGTATTTTCAGCCTGTTCTTTCTGTATTAAATCATAGAATCAAATGGGTTGGGTTGGAAGGGACCTCAAAGCTCATCCAGTTCCACCTCCTGCCCTGGGCAGGGACACCTCCCACTGGATCAGGGGCTCCAAGCCCCATCCAACCTGGCCTTGAACCCCTCCAGGGATGGGGAAGACACAGCTTCTCTGGGCAACCTGGGCCAGGGCCTCCTCACCAGTCCAGTAAAAGAGAAAGGACACATGAAAATTAGATCAGGATTCAGCTTCCCTTAATTTCTGGTTCCCCCTGAGCTCCTTAATGCTATTGCTTTACAATAGGGGTATTTACAGGTATTTATTATTTTATTAGCCACTCAGAAACCAAATTATGTCACGGCATTGACATCACAGGATTAAATAATTGGGTTTGATTTGAAATATGATTTCAGGATCTTCTGGGATACCACAACTGTGTTATAGCCTATCTAACAGTGGTAGTGTTTGTACACAGTTTTCATAGAATCATAGAATCACCAGGTTGGAAAAGACCCACCAGATCACTGAGTCCAACCATTCCTATCAAACACTAAACCATGTCCCTCAGGACCTCATCCACCCGGACATTAAACCCCTCCAGGGAAGGTGTTAGGAATCTAGAGTGTGATCGACACACAATTCCTTGCAGATTAACTATAAAACCCTTGGGAAACTTTAATCACAAAATCGGATTAAGTTTCAAGTTTTCTGGACTCTTGTGTGTACTTGAATATAGCACCAGTCACCAATATCTGTTTAATATTGATGTCTATGTACTTTGAACTTTACAATTCAGAAAGTTTATCTTAAATAAAGACAAACCCAGCTGTGACAAGTACACTGCAATGGAATATAATAAAAATATCTATATGACAAATTTGATGTGGAGAAAGTAACATTTGAAGCAAGCCCCTTTCAAAGCCTGGCTGCATTCAAGCTTTAAGGAATGACAGGAACGGTTGGACTCGCTGATCCGGTGGGTCCCTTCCAACCTGGTGATTCTGTGATTCTATGATTTAAGGAAGGTGAACGCTTACCGTCCGCCACTTTACGTTCACAGTTGAGCAAATCCCTGCAGACGCGCGCCGGGTTCTCCCGCGTGCCCAGGGGGTTCTTGATGCTGTGCAGCAGATTGCTAAGGTAGTGCAGCGTTTTGAATATCTCCGTGCTGTGATCCAGTAACGTCACTTCAGTATTCTGGTATTTCTGCCCGGGGTCGTTAGCAGAGGCGTTACCGTGAAGAAGTTATGACAGTGATGGGGAAAAAAAAAAATCAAACAGCCCAGAGAGAAGCGAAGGGTTTACAGTGCGTGCAATCAGCCATATTGAACAGGGTAAGAACGGTGTAAGCAAATTAGCATGTTTAATTAAAGTTATCAGAGTTGGGAAGTTACAGGCGGGTTAAGATCATGCAAATACATTGTTATGACATAAAAATGGGGATAGAGGAGAAAAAAAAGAAAAAAAGGAAAAAACAAATTAGTGCATTTTCAAAGCGTACTTGGCACTTTCAGATTTTCACAGAATTATAGAACAGTTTGGGTTGGAAGGGACCTTAAAGCCCATCCAGTTCCACCCTCTGNGGAAAAAAAAAAGATCTTTCAGAATGCAAAAAGACACAAACAAGAATATTCTAAAAGACAGGTGGTAAATTCTGTAGCAATGTGCACGATAGCTCTGTTATTTTAGGAAATGATTTATTGTAAACACTTACTTTTAAATAGGATCTTGCCTTTCTTTTCCAAAGAATGCAAGCATGCGTGCGGAAAAAGGCATATTTGATATTTATTAGCACCCCCATATCCAATTTAATCATCATACTCCTGGGAAAAAATACTATTAATAATTATTAAAGGCTAATGTCTAATGTGCAAATAGCAGCGATTTTTCTGTTTCTATCGTTCAGAGTACTCAGACCCAGAACAGAAGAAAAACTCGATGTAGTGTGATGGAGTCACCTCATGTCAAAATACGAGCAAGTCCATGAGTGTTGCTCATTGAGGGCTCAACCGCACGGCAGAACAGAAGTGACATTCAAAAATCAGGTGAAAAAATGTATTAGTGTTGTGATGGAAATTGTAGAAAAATGTATTTTGCGTTTCACGTGCAGTGATGAAACAATCAATGCGTCTGAAGAGGATCCTGCTGGTTTCACTTTGAATAAAGGGCTCTGTCATAGGCTGGGGTTGTTCCAAAACTTACTCTTGGTCCTGGCGGTCCAGGTGGTCCCTGGAAAATGCAGAAAACCAGATATTAGGTGTTTTCCATATTTATACAATGCAATCACAACAGAAAAATACAGAGATGGCTTTTTACGCACTTACAGGTGGTCCTGGTTGCCCCTGAGGTCCCCGAGGCCCCTAGAAGAAATGGAGATAAAATGCAACAGTTAGAGATGAACACCTCCGATTTAGATTTACGTATTTTTTAAATCACAAAACCTGACGAAGCGTACAAGGCAGAGGATGCAATAATTGTCTGGGTAAAGCTGTAGATTATTAGAGAATCATAGAATCATAGAATCACCAGGTTGGAAGAGACCCACTGGACCATCAAGTCCAACCGTTCCTATCAAAAATCATCGAGTCCAACCACTTCTATCAAAATTATTAGCTACTATTGTTAAAGGGCCATACTCTTAACATCTGAATATTCCTGCTAGAACTGCTGGTTTGTCTAGTTACTTGTACATCTAATTACTTTTCTATTAAGGGAATTTTTAAAAATATTCATCCATAATGTGTTAGACGTGGCTCCAGCGTTACATGCCTGTTGCCAACACAAGGGATGAATCATTGCAAAATAACCTTATGAGTAGCTGTAAAAAACCTAACTGATCTGCTTCTGTTAGGGTTTGAAGGGACCTAAAAAGATCAGCCGGTTCCAACCTCCTGCCAAGGGCAGGGACACCTCCCACTGGATCAGGAGCTCCAAGCCTCATCCAACCTGGTCTTGAAGGCAGATTTGCACCATATATTAGCAAAACCTTTTAACATAAATAAGTTAATTTAAGCCAAACGCTCTTTATCCGCTGCTGCTTGTACCCGTTACTCGAGCNACGAGGTGCTGAGGGATGTGGTTTAGTGATTGATGGGAATGGTTGGACTTGATGATCCAGAGGGTCTTTTCCAACCTGGTGATTCTATGATTCTATATCTATTTAAGGAAGGATCTCAATGCAGAAGAGTGATTTGGTTCTTAAGTCACTGAGGCTCCGAATTTATCAGTTTTAGGAGAATACCAGCTGCATTTCCTATTGTGGTTCCTCAGCACATGAAGGAGCAAGTTGGAGCAAGTCCAGAGGAGCTCCAAGATGATCTGAGGGCTGGAGAAGCTCCGCGATGAGGATAGGCTGAGAGAGTTGGGGTTGTTCAGCCTGGAGAAGAGAAGGCTCCAAGGAGACCTTAGAGCAGGTTTCAGCGCTGAAAGGGGCTCCAGGAAAGCTGGGGATGGGCTCTGGATCAGAGAGTGCAGGAATAGGATGGGGAAAAGATATCTTAGAGCCCCTTCTATATAAGTACAAGTGGATGAAGCATAAATTAATAGGTCAGGATGCCTCATTTGAAAAGCTGACAATATTTACAGCCCTTAGAGCTTATGGTATTAAAGTCACCTTCGTTAAGTCTCAGAAGATCATCTCCCTGAATGCCCAGGAATTGCTTCAGTTTTGATTCTCCCCTGTTCTGAACAATCCACTGGAATGCCTGAACCTCAGCCCCCGGCACCAGGATATGGATTCACCAGCGAGCAGTTTAGTGATATATTCCCATGGGATAGCAGCCCTCCAGCACCTAAAGGGACTGCAAGGGGCTCCAGGAAAGCTGGGGAGGGGCTCTTGATCAGGGAGCACAGGGAGAGGACGAGGGGCAGCGGTTTTAAGCTGCAAGAGGGGGCGATTGAGATGAGATTTTAGGAGATTTAGACATTCCAGGGGATTTTTCAGATGACCGAGTGCTTTGGTTAATAGCCTTGTTCTTGGCATGTGTCACAATTTTTAGACCCTGAAAGTCCTGGGACGAGAACAGGTCTAATTCATAGTGGTTTATCATTTAAAATAACCAAAACCTGCACTGTTCCAGTGAATTGAAGGTATGACTCGATGATCCGGTGGGTCTCTTCCAACCTGCTTGTTCTGTGATTCTATGAGTGTGTTCAACATCCTGCAGGGATGCTATAAATGTTCCATTCTTGCTGCTACAGAGCGGTAAAATAAGGTTAAATTCTGCTTTTTGGTGGATTAAGTTAATTGGTAAACGTCCTACTGGAATGTACGGGATTATCTTTATAAACCGACTTAATTTACCCTTTGATGACATTAGGGCTTAAGTGAGAGAAGTGTGATCCCAGTTCTTAGTAACAAAAGCCGAGAACTGAGCAGTTAGCTTTACTGTGCTCTTTAATTCGTTAATCACCCCGCTTGATTGCCAGTACGTAAGTTTAAAGGTCAGAACTCCAACCTTTTCCTAACACCTTAAAGCCGCGATTTTACGTGGAACAATAAATCAGCTGAACTTCGAAAACACGGGAAATGCCAAAGATTTCCATATTTTTGATGGTTTCTAAAATTTTCCAAGAAGGGGAAGGTATTTTTTACAAAAATGATTGATGTGAAGCATTCCCTGACCACTTTCATCATTACGATGTTGTGTCAGCCTATCTCGTTATTCCCTTTTTTCCCCTCAAAGCTTCAATCCCAGCTACAAGAATATTTTGAATTGAAAAATAATTCTGATTAAATTTTTTTTCAACAAACTTGCTTCGGACTCATCAATTTTTCTCCCGAATCAGCCTTCAGGACCTTTGATTCACCAGTGATAAACGATTTGACATTTCATTTTTTTTAAGGGGAAAATGGATTTTTCTTTCTAATAATGAAAACTGTAACCAAAACTTGAACTGCTACAAAAAAGTGATTCTAGGAAGAACGCCAACATCCATTTTAAAGGTAGAAATTCAAGCTGGGAATAAACAGCTGGATGAAAATAACTTTCTCTCCTCCGTATCTGAAAACAGGTTGAAGTAAATCCTTTTCTTGGCTACATAGTGTAAACTAATGCCACTAGGCATGATTTAAAATGAAACATTCTGAAGAACGGAGATTAATTCTTCTTGATGAACTCAAGAACTTATTTAGGAAATAACTTCTTAAACACCAGCTCCAAAAATGGAAATAGGTGTTGGACAGGGTTTATTTTATTNCTTGTCCTTGCGCAGGAGATGCCCCGGCCCTTGGATCTTCTTGGTGACCTCGTCTGGACTCCCTCCAACAGATCCATTCCCTTCCTGTGCTGAGGACTCCAGAAGCGGACACGACTCCAGGCTGGGTCATACCAGAGCAGAATCCCCTCCCTTGCCCTGCTGGTCCCACTGCTCTGGATGCAGCCCAGGATCCATTTGGCTTTCTGGGCTGCTGTCGCACATCGCTGGCTCACACTGAGCTCATCCACCAGTATCCCAAGCTCTTCTCCTCAGGGCTGCTCTCAATCCATTCTCCATCCAGCCTGTAATCGTGCTTGGAATTACTCTTCTAGACCTGAACTGGGACTGCTGCACAATCAGGGGCCACAGTGCCTGTCAGCACACGCTGGGCACAGCTACATAAGTCAACTCAGACAGCAAAAGGTTTGACTCATGCTACCAGCTTTCTTGGCCAGAGCTCTCCAGGAGCACAACACAACTGTCTGGCATTCAGAGCATGCAAGGCTACACTCAGAGTAATGCAGGAATACTTTTTACGCAGCCAAAAAAAATATGAAAGCACGAAAGTTGTTTCATCTTACCATTTCACCCCTTGTGCCCTTCTCACCTCTCGGTCCCTGTAAGAAAGAGAAACGGTTAATCCCGTAGGCTTCCTAGTCATCTACGCTGGAATGAGCAAGTTAACATCCATGGAGTTGTGCTGCTCACATGAAAAGTCCTGTCTCATCCGTGTAAGAGTTTACAGCTCTGGGGCTTTAATTCTTCTGTGTGATTAAAAAAAAAATACTTGAAAACATCTTTTAATTCATAGACTTATAGAATGGTTTGGGTTGGAAAGGACCTTAAAGTCCATCTAGTTTCAACCCCCTGTCGTACAGGGACACCTCCCGCTGGATCAGGGGCTCCAAGCCCCATCCAAGCTGGCCTTGAACCCCTCCAGGGATGGGGCAGCCACCCCTGCTCTGGGCAGCCTGGGCCAGGGCCTCCCCTCCCTCATCATTTTAAAAGCTAAGAACAAATCTCATAGAATCATAGACTCATTTGACTGGAAAAGACCGTTGAGACCGAGTCCAACCATACCTGCCCACTACTAAACCTCGGCCCTGAGCATCTCATCTACTCATCTTTTAAGTACCTTCAGGGATGGTGACCCAAGTTCCCTGGGCAGCCTTGGTGCTCTCCACCACTGAAGAAACCCACGGGTTACATATCTGCTTTTATTAACACATTTGTTCACATCTCAGGGTCTATAATCAGAATAAAATTCCCCTTTTTCAATTCTTGACTTGGCTAAATTATTAACTTATAACAAGATTAGCCACTGTTTTTCTATCTCTGTGGCATTTTTACCTAGTTTTGTACTTAAATTGTCTTTCTGAAGACACTAACAATCTTACAATTCTTCTCTAGAAGAATTTTGCATCTTGATTTTGCATTTCATAACACGTAGAAGCGATCTCCACCTCTAATGCTTTCTTAATGGTACTGTCAAACTACCACACTTTTAAAAGCATTTGTACAAGTAAAATTTTCCTTCTGACTGGGACTGAAAAGAGTGCAGCAACACACAAAAACCAAACCACATTGAAACTAAGTGCGTCTGAGACCTAAGGTTGAGAAAGAACATCCAGCTGGTAGCTACCGTGTGCTAGTTTACACCTCGACTTGCCCGCTGCCCCAGCAGATGTGCCCTCTGTATACTGGAATTAGACAAAAGGCCAGTGCAAGAACCCTTTTGTCATTATTTTTTGTCATCCACAGGTGCTGGAGTCACGTGTGGGACCTCACCAGCTTGGTATAAGATGAAGATGATCCTGCCGGATGTTGTTTGCCAATGGAAAAAGGAGAAGGTTGCTGATTGCAAAACAGAGGATTGAAAATAAAAGAAGGTGAAATAAATTATACAAAGAGAAGGGAAACTTACAGCCCTGCCAGCTGGGCCTGTTACGCCTTCTTGGCCAACGGGGCCAATGTAACCCTGCAAACAAGCAAAGAATTTATCAGACCATCATGGTTTTAAAACAAAAAAACCCCTCATGACGTGTCTCGGTTTAGAGCTGCTCAGCACACAACCCTGGCAAATACCCAAGAGATTTCTTTCTGAAAATTGCGTGCACGTCACTACATCATCAGCAAGGTGATTATCTTAATAATTAATGATAGTTATGCTTGGAAAGCCCCCACACAGTGGTTTATGTGCAAGTTGATGGAAACTTAAAAACTGAAGTCCACGTGTTTATTGAGCTACAATCTACTATATCCTGAGCTGTCCTACTAATCCCAACAACTCTTTTAAAGCTGCCAGTAAGTCCTGCTAAAATCACAGACTCATAGAATCACCAGGTTGGAAGAGACCCACTGGATCATCGAGTCCAACCGTTCCTATCAAATTTTTACTTTCCTATCCATTCCACACAGAGCAAAGTCCTTATTTCCAGTGTTTGTGAGAACGATTAGCTTAGAGGTTTCCAGCCTTGCAAATAAGAAATATCTCTCAATTAAAAACATGTGCTGCTCGCAAGCCATCCTGACAATCTCTTTCATGGAACGAAACACTTACGACTTGGCCTGTTGGACCTTTCGGGCCCAGAATTCCAACCAAGCCGACGTCCCCTGCAGGACCCTGGAAAGGCAAAGGAACAAGTTAATCAAACATGGACTGTTGGTTATTTACTTGTTACAATTTCGTGTCATCAGGGGAAGTAAGATCATTTCTAAAAGCAGTAACAGTGAAAATACCAAAAACACTGACCCACAACATTCATCTTTGGACATGGAGCACACGGTTCTGCCTGCAACGCTCCAACAGGTCAGATAGATTCTGAACAAATTATTCTCCAAGCCAATGAATTCTATTCTTTCCTTACTTTCTCACTCTACAAATGGCTTAAGATGCAACAGAAAAGAATCAGCACGTACTTTTGGACCTGGGAATCCCTGAAATCCCATCAAGCCTTGATCTCCATCTTCTCCCTGCAACAGGAGGAGGCATCCATACTATAAATTCATGTTGGTAACTCTTGGACTACGTGTTATGCATCAACAGCTGCGGTTACATACAGCCTGTCCTTTTGGTCCAGTGTCTCCTGCGGGTCCTTGGTCACCTTGGGAGCCTGGGTGGCCTCTCTTGCCTCGCTTTCCTGGATGTCCCAGAAGCCCTTTCTCACCCTGTGAACAGGACACATTCTTTATTACAATTATGACAATTTACATGTACAAATTGGTTTCCTGGTAAAAGCATGGAACATACTTTCTCTCTAAGAAATAGACCTATTTAAACTGTTTTTTTTCCATCAGAATCATAGAATCACCAGGTTGGAAGAGACCCACCGGATCATCAAGTCCAACCATTCCCACCAAGCTCTAACCCATGTCCCTCAGCACCTCGTCCACCTGCACCTTAAACCCCTCCAGGGAAGGTGACTCAACCCCCTCCCTGGGCAGCCTGATTCTATGATTTCCACCAGGAATGCTTTCAATAATTGTACTAAAATGCAAATCATAGAATACTTTGGGTTGGAAGGGACCTTTAAAATTCATCTAGTTCCACCCCTCCTGCAGAAGCAGGGACATAGAATCATAGAATCATAGAACAACCAGGCTGGAAGAGACCCACCAGATCATCGAGTCCAACCGTTCCTATCAAACGTCGTATCAAACACCTTTAACTCAAGCAGGTTGCTCAGAGCCTCATCCAACCTGACCCTGAATATTTCCAGGGATGAGACCCCCGCGACCTCCCTGGGCAACCTGTGCAAACATGACTTGACTGTTCCTTGACACGGGAACATACAAAAACTCATCCATCTGGATCATTCCCAGGCTGATATCCTCCCACAGCATGCGCTAGAATTCACAACATGAAATACAGAGCAGGCAGTAAATCTACAAAGCGATCCTCTGAGCAAGGCACAGGATAGTTTGGCCTCACCTCAGCTATTCCCTATATTTTTGTGAGTGCAAGAATTTCTGAGCAGGAATGACCTCCTCCGGCTCACTGTCTAGACAAAGCACTGAAACCCAGACTGGGAGCAGTGACAACAAACACTGAACGCAGTTTACACTAAAATATTTTCAGGAAAAGGTAAGAGGCAGCATTCCCTCTGCCAGCTTTCAAGTAACAGTTTTAAAAACTGCTGACCAATAAAATCTCACAGATGATTTTAGATCATAGAACCACAGAAAGGTTTGGGTTGGAAAGGACTTTAAAGCCCATCCAGTTCAAACCCCCTCTGCCATGGGCATTTCCCATTAGAAAAGATGAAAAATCCTATTCTAAATGGAAAAAAGTAAGTGTAACGTTCCCATTTTTTGCTTCTTTTGATAGGAACGGTTGGGCTCGATGATCTGGTGGGTCTCTTCCAACCTGGTGATTCTATGATTCTATGATTCTTCTGCCACTGTGTAACTAATATGATGTTGTGCTGGTGCCAGGTACCTGGAACTGCCTGGGAAATGGACCACTCTCTGATTTCTTTCTTTCCGACAGGGCTTAAAAAGAACAATTTAATATCACAACAAATGAACATCCCAGACAGACTTGTTAGCCCCAGAACTTGGGATCTAGGCTGGAAATTACTGCGCTTATCTGGTAATGGATTGTGTAGATGTTTAAACCATCCAAAGGGTTCTAGCAGTTACAGACGTCTAAAAAAGAATAATCAGGAAACATTTGGCCCTAAAGTTTTGAGTGGATAAAGACAAACTGCTTTGAATAGATTCTGGAGTTGGGAGTAACATCCAGAGGGATGGGAACTGCGCTTTTGAATTATAGTTTATAGAAGAAGAGTCAGCACAACTTGCAGTCTCACCCTTCAAACCAGTTTTAGTGTCAGTTACTCGAATGATTTACAGTAGCATGGTGGTTCCACAATCACTGGATGCAGCGTGAAGACCAAGAAATATCAATAATAAGGTAGCTAAACACGATCCCATGCACGTACCTTCAGTCCAGGTGCTCCCATGGGTCCTGGCATGCCTGGCAACCCCTTGGGACCTCGAGCTCCAGGATAACCCGCCAGACCTGGTAAGCCCACGTTTCCTTTATTGCCCTTGAAAATTGAAAATAATGGGTTAAAAGAACAGCCAAACAGAGTTTTGCATTGTATAACATCAAATCAACCAAAGCTGCTTAATGCTTTCTGCAGTTATAGACACACATCAAGGGCACATCAAGGTACATGGAAAGACAGTGTGTATGTCGAGTGATGAAGCTGGGGAAGGGGCTGGAGAACAAGTCTTATGAGGAGCTGAGGTTGTTTATCCTGGAGAAGAGGAGGCTGAGGGGAGACCTCATTGCTCTCTCCAGCTACCTGAGAGGAGGTTGTGGAGAGGAGGGAGCTGGGCTCTTCTCCCAGGGGACAGGGGACAGGACANAAAATAATGGGTTAAAAGAACAGCCAAACAGAGTTTTGCATTGTATAACATCAAATCAACCAAAGCTGCTTAATGCTTTCTGCAGTTATAGACACACATCAAGGGCACATCAAGGTACATGGAAAGACAGTGTGTATGTCGAGTGATGAAGCTGGGGAAGGGGCTGGAGAACAAGTCTTATGAGGAGCTGAGGTTGTTTATCCTGGAGAAGAGGAGGCTGAGGGGAGACCTCATTGCTCTCTCCAGCTACCTGAGAGGAGGTTGTGGAGAGGAGGGAGCTGGGCTCTTCTCCCAGGGGACAGGGGACAGGACAAGAGGGAATGGTTCACAAGTTTACCAAGTCAGCAACGATCAGCAAAGCAAACACTAACCGAGCCACAGCCCATTGCGGTTGTTCAGTTCAGTGTTCCTATCAGCCCTTGTTCTGTTCTATCCTAAATACAGAGGATGATTTGGGTTGGAAGGGACCTTAAAGATCATCTAGTTCTAACCCTCCTGCCATATGCAGGGACATCTCCGTGGATCAGGCTGCTCAAGGCCCATCCAACCTGGCCTTGAACCCCTCCGGGGATGGGGCAGCCACAGCTTCCCTGGGCACCTGTTCCAGGGAAATTCTTCCTTATATCAAGCCTAAATCTGCTCCTCTCCAATTCACACCCATCACCCCTCATCCTCCCACCACAAGCCATTATGAACGCTCCTCCAGCCTTCTTGTAGGCTCAAGAATTCCTAACTCCCTTTTCAAATACGTAGGAAGTGAGCACTAATCTCCGTTAATGAGAGAAAACGACCCTTTGGGATGGTTCTTGGATCAGCACTGTGAGATTTCTGAGGATTCTGAGCTTGCAATAAGGAGCTCCTGCTGATGAAAACAAGACGCTGGATTCATTCATCACAGATGGGCTGAAAATAGAGTCGAGATTCACAGAATCCATTTTTTTTCCAGAACAACAACAACGGGAGACAACCTTCCCCCAGAAACA
This sequence comes from Piaya cayana, assembly GCA_013389865.1. Classification (NCBI taxonomy): domain Eukaryota; kingdom Metazoa; phylum Chordata; class Aves; order Cuculiformes; family Coccyzidae; genus Piaya; species Piaya cayana. The sequence goes on along the minus strand of WAAB01013975.1, from coordinate 4,701 downwards.
TTCAAAAACTCAACATGCTTATTTACAAATACCAGAGACGCCGATAATATTGCTCTGATTGTGTACGCTCCGCAGAGATTCATACACAGTAACTTCACCACATCAAGGAAGGAGCAGAATGTTTATTATGAAAATGCACGAGAACATCAGACAATAACCGAAGCAACTATTTTTAATGAAAAAGACATGAGAACGTGGAGCTAAGCCGAGTCTGACACGCTGAAAAATACAACATGGAAATTCGCCGTCATCCAAACGCGTATTTCTGTGATGTGATTTAGTAGAAATACACACATATATAAATATATAACTTATTTCTTATTTTATGTGACATGCCACTAAGCATTCAGAGAAATAAAAGGGTTATAGGGAACAGGTTTTTTCTATTAAAAGTGATTTTCAGAGCTTTTAAATATGGTATCGTGGCTTGTAGCCTGATGGACTGATAAATTAACCAAGCAATTTTGGTTCTTTTCATTCATTATGGTAAATTTCAGTTAAAAGCTTCTCTGTTACAAACTGGAAAGCTCCTACATATTCTTTATATGGAGTAACAGAATCTATTTTAATCTGAAAGACGATATTTTGGGTAGAAAGGAAAAATTAAGAATTTGCCGGGGTGATACTCCTCCATCTAAGCCCAAAGAATTGTAAGTGTTTGAAAGAGGAGGACGGCACCACAAAACGGAGAAGGACAACAGGTTGAATTCTCCCTTCAATCAACCAGATCAATTAATTTACCCTTTTAACAGAGGCGCCTCATTCAGCACCTTGATTAATTCCCAACACCAGATCTAACAACCTTTTACTACAATGATTGGTCCATGTAACTAGAGATACTGAGAAATACCCCAGGAGAGCTTGTTTCCAAGAATATTCCCAGCTCTATCAAATACCTGATATTCCTTTTTCACCGGTTTTGGGTAAAGCTTAAGGGGTAGAGAGACAGATTAAAAATTCAGACAATAAGGAAAATGTGGGATTATCTTGGAGACTCCAAGAAACTACCTCAGTTGAGGTCTACGGCTCATTTTCAGGAATGCGGCTGCGATGCCTCTCGTTAAGAAAGTGTTTTCACTCAGCTCTAGTTAATACTAACACGTGCTAATGAAATAGATCTTCTCACAGCACTTTTCCCTCGTGCTAACTTTACATCCTGGCCAGAATATAAGGAATGAAAGAGAGAAACAACAAAGAATGTGTCTAATTTTCAAGATGCTCAAGGAACTGAGAATAATTCCTTCTGTTTGAATACCCCAAACAGAGGATCACAGAAAGGTTTGGGTAAGGAGGGACCTTAAAGCCCATCCAGTTCCAACCCCATGGGGCAGCCACGAATTCTCTGGTTAAAAAAAAAGTGTAATGCAAAATGATTTAGAGAGGGGTAAAGGGGAAAGCAACTCACCTTAGGGCCAGGCTGCCCTGCGAGGCCAGGTTTGCCAGGGTTGCCGGGAACACCTTCTGGTCCAGGGTAGCCAACTGCTCCTCTCTGCCCTGCCGGCCCTGGTTTGCCCTCGGAGCAAATTTAGATCAAACATAACACTGTTGGGTCTCCATCTTCACCATCACAGAACTAGATTTCAATCCCAATATTTCCTAAACCCTACGCATTAACAGGCTCAGCGACATTCCTGAATACTTGCAGAGGGGACACAGGGTTTGGATGTTTGGTTTAAGATGCTTAATCGTAGGCTTGTTGTGTTGTGGGGGCTTGCGGTTCTGCAGATCTCTCTGTGAATTCACTTCATTTAAAACACACCATCTACAACACTCTCTACAACTCTGCTCTCTCCAACTACCTGAAGGGAGGTTGTGGAGAGGAGGGAGCTGGGCTCTTCTCCCAAGGGACAGGGGACAGGACGAGAGGGAATGGCCTCAAGCTCCTCCAGGGGAGGGTCAGGCTGGACATTAGGAAAAAATGATTCACAGAAAGGGTCATTGGGCACTGGCAGAGGCTACCCAGGGAGGTGGTTGAGTCACCTTCCCTGGAGGGGTTTAAAGGGCAGGTGGACGAGGTGCTGAGGGACATGGTTTAGTGTTTGATAGGAATGGTTGGACTCGATGATCTGGTGGGTCTCTTCCAACCTGGTTGTTCTATGATTAACACAACTCACATGGAAAAGGACACTTAGCACCAGCCACACAGCAGCTGAGCAGCACATCACCTCAATCTTATTTCTAACCTCCTCTTGTGCTTTGGATGTGCTTTTATACTTTTACTGTCTGCCTCGTCGTATGTCTCGCCTTTCCCTCTTTCCCTCTGGCTGCCAAACACTCCGCTCTCTGTGCTCCTCCAGAGGGAAGAGCCAAGTGTTTACAGAAGACACACAGCTTGCGGCCTTCAAAAGGCTGCTCTTGCCCTCTGCCCAGCAGGTCCCAGCTCCGTCAGGCAGCTGCATTTCTCTGCTTACTGACAACATTTTGATGTGAGGCAGTAAAAGTTATTTAGAATACGTCCTCTGTTATTTATTAGGGGACTAAAGTTGCCTTGATGTGCTTTTTTTCTTGATTATGCTTCCAGAACACCTACTGCTTCCCCCTTTCTTCTCCCTCAAGGAGAAGGGGATGCAAGTTTGTGTCTCTGACTCAAGAAAAGAGCATCAAACATTTCAGCTCAGGGCAAGCAAGAGAAAGAAGCAAAAGCTCAAGGGATCTATGAGCCATATCCGTGGTGGTCACACAACCAAGGCTTTTGATGGGAATGGCTGGACTTGATGATCCAGTGGGTCTCTTCCAACCTGGTGATTCTGTGTTTCTATGATTCTGGAGGCTGCAGCTGCTCCAGCTGATGGGAAGGAGGCAGGAGCGAACAGCCCTGTGCAATATAATGGAATAACTCACACATGGACTACGAGCCACATCCAAAAATGTTCTGATTTAGTAACTTTTCAAGTGGGAAGGACCTTTGTTGTTATACGAGCCGCATCTCACTTCCCGTGTTAGGCAATTAGAATTTACTCAGTAGAATTTACATTTAGAATTAACACAGTCCCAACAATTCTTCTTATTTTCACAGGGATTCCTTTGCACATCCTGGAGAAGAAAGTGGTTCTCTAGAGTGAGCGTAAAACCTCCTGGTACTACTGGCATGACTCAATTTTGGTTTTATTATTATTACTTTCTCTGTTTTATAACCTGTAGAATTTTGTTACTTACAGGAGTTCCAGGTTTGCCTGCCTGGCCCGTCGCTCCTTTCTTCCCAGCGGGTCCCTAAAAGTTACAAACACTCATGAACTGAGAAATATTTTAAATTCATCCCCTGTGAAGAGAATTGATCCCTTCTCTAGGAAGCACTGCCTGGCTTTGGATCAGATTGTTTCCATTTCGGGAGGCAGCAGGAAGTTTTTCAAGCAGAAATTAATATATTTTTGGTAGAATTCTGTATATTTTCCCCCTCTCCCGAATTGGAAAAGTGGAGTTTTCAGACCTTTTCTCCCTCTCTCAGTCACACCTCTGTAAGGAAGGATGCTTTTACATCACTTCCCATACCTTTTGAAAAGGGTTGTCACAAAAAAAAGGCAAATTAGATGCACTGAGTGTATGGGGAAGAGAATATCAGAATACAAGTATCACAAGCAGGAGCATTATTTTTATCTAAGATGCACACAAAACATAAAATTCACTTAAAACCAGTCTTTTTTTTGTCTTGACTGATCTAAGAGTCTGTAGAGTGAGAAAATTGAGAGCAGATGCCATTCTTGTAGGGCTTTTCGTGACACCAGAAGCCAAGCACCAAGGAATAAAGCTCAGAAAGGGTCGAAAGCACATCAGAAATTTATTTACAGAATATTTTTTATGGAATTTAAAGATCTACGGCAAGAATTTTATCCTGCCTCTAAAAGATAAACCTGCGCAGACAGCAGGGACAGAATCACACTTGTAAGCACAGGCCAAGCTTCCAAGATTTTCTGAATTAATTACTTAAAACTCTATTCTTAAAGCAAAAGTGATGCTAAACTACTACTGCAATAAAGTGAAAAGGCTAAGGTCACTGTAAGTATAAATGTTTCCTAATTAATGGAAATATGATAAAGTCAACAAAATTTTGTTATATTCCTTAATTTAATGTCCTTTTATTTTAGGAAAAGCATAAAGAAGTCCCCCATTTAGAATTTTACATCACTCCAATCAAAATCAGTGATTTAAATCTATCAAATAGCACATATTTGCTATCCCAGATCATTAAGCAATTTGCCATTATTTATTTTTAACACCCCTGCAGCTCTGAAAAGGAAACCCAGACACTGACTTTTAGCCTTTGGTCACAGTTTTCCGAGGACAACGAAGACTAAAACATACAAATTCCAACTCAGTGCAATTTTGCTTTACTTTTCTCTACTTACTGCAGAACCTCTTTCTCCTGTTGGTCCTCGCTCTCCCAATTCACCTGGCTCTCCCTTTGGAAAGTACAAATATTAAAGAAATTATTTTAAAAAACCCCATTTGAATGCATTTTCAACACTGTTAGAGAAATCTCACTTGTTTGAAACACTCACCGGAGGCCCCTGCTGTCCAATAGGTCCTCTAAGCCCTGGAAGACCAATATGACCCTGGGAACCAGAAAATATTATAACATATTGCACTATAAGTAACTCAGGAAAATAGCGCTTAATTTTAATCAAAAATATGAATTAATTCAGTATTACAGAATCACAGAGCTGTTTAGGTTGAAAAGGACCTCTTGGAATCATAGAATCATAG
>WAAB01013972.1:0-18477 GCA_013389865.1 Piaya cayana | reverse complement strand
CTCACCTCAGCTCTGCTGCTCTTCCTTGCTCATCTGGTACGACCATCCTCTAAACCACGGCGGTTTTCATGATTAAACCCCTCAAGACCAATACCACTTAGGACAAAATATTTTCCAAAAGCCTAAGGTATCAAAAATTAACTTGTTTTACCCAAAGCACTAGGTGTCAGTGCTTTCTAGTATACTTAGCTCCAATTACTGCAGGTGACCGACCCAGCTGCATACAAATACACACAATCACAAGCTAAGGAGGCAAAAGCAGCTTCTTTTCTGGCAGAAAAGGTGGCAAATCACGCAGGAGAATGAAACAGGCTTTCCATCAGAGCAACATTGCCTCTGTTTCCCAACATCCTTACGAATTCAGACGTATTCAAGAAAGAGCTAGAAATTCCATACTCTGAGTCTTAATCTGGCCCTTTACTGAGGAGAAAAAGGTATTAATTAAACTATATCTACAGAAAACCACAAAAACTATATTTTAGAAGCAGAGACCTTTAATTATGCTGTTAAGAAGAGGCAGACAAGCAGAGCATGTGAAAAGAAGGGTTAAAAGTACAGGCTGAGAAAATAGACTGCAGCGACCCTTTGCCTGACAGACTGAGTGACTTGGCTAAATCGCCTCCCCGCAGTAAAACAAGGATCATGTTTAGCTGTCTTAGAGAAATACCCTCAATATTTTCAAAGAACATCACAGAGGGTAACATAGAAAGAGTTCCACGAGAGTAAAAGTAACAGTATTCAAGATCTCTGCCATCACTAATACCAGAAATCCTGTTCCTAACAGCTTGTTTTTTCCTGAATCAACAATTCCAAATTCTGTAACGTGAAAGAATCCTCAGAAAAAAATTAAGGCTTTAAAAACGATGACCTGTTGAATCCAATCATTTAAGCAACTCAGAGGAAGTAGAAGAGTCGCAAAAACGAAAAGGGGGAGCAAAGGGCTGAGAAAGAACGAAGACGTGGACAGAACTGAAGGTGTTCACACCTTGACTGGCTTTTAATTCTCATCTTGGAAAACAGCTGCCTTCCACGTGTCCTAGTCCATGGCCTTTTAAAAAGTAAATGTCAGCACCAATACCTGACTGCAGATGATGGCTACGCTTCATGAAGAGGAGTGAATTCCAGCACTGCCTCATCGCTCATCCCTTCTAGCTCAGCAGTGCAGACAGCCCAGAGCATCAATCCACAGTGACATCTGGGATCCAATTCTACATCATCGCATTAAAAGCCCAAGAGCTGATCTTGCAGCATCGTTCTTCTGTACAAAACCCATTTATGAGATTCCTAAATGCTTTTTAAAATGAAGATAGGAGGATGGCTCGAAACTAACCACTTTGAAAGCTAATTTGTGGTGGCTTTTGTGGGCACTAGCTGCTCTCACAGTTGTGTTTCTGGATCTTTTGAAGTTTCCTGTTGAATAAGAATCTTAAATGCTACAGAGCTGAGGGGCAGCCCCCTCCAGCCTACACAAAAGCTGGCAATTACACAGCTGCAGGCAACATTAAAAGGCTCTAAAAAAATAAAATTACACATATACTTTAATAACACCTCTGCCTTCTTTCTACTTTGCACATCAGGTGCTGTTTGAAAGACTCAGTTCCTGCAGGGCCAGCGCTCAGGAGTGATGAGGGGCTGGCGAGGGTTGCTAGAAGGGATGGACCCAACGCCTCGCTCCACATAGCGATTACACTGCGGATATTACAGGGCAAGGCAAGCACGTCAGGGCTGTTCTCCATCCCCAGCACACTCTGCCTCCTGAAATTCCTTCTCTATCTGTGAGAAATCTAACTACCAAAAGACAACACTGCAGGGGGCCTATGGATCATGTCCATGTCCTTGCAGCACTTAATGACTACCGGGTAGGCCCTGTTAATTAATGCTCACGATTTGCATTTACATTAGGTCTAACGTGATTAGACACTTGGTTCCATCATTGGGGACTGTGTAATTCCCTGGTTCAGTTGCGGAGAAGGATGTGAGAGTCTATTGACAGAGGATGGGAACAGTTCACACCTGTGCACTTGTGATCCTTGGAGATATTCCCGTGCTGCCGTGTATATTCAGGTAATTTTATAGAGAAATGTTTGTTCTCCTTCCCAGGGCAAGTTAACTTCATCATGCAGCCACAGTTCCACAAATTCTGGCATCAGTGCTACATTTACAACTTCACAGCTCGGTTATCTCTTCATCGAGATGCATTGTGTGGAGTGTATTTACCCTTAGAGAACTAAATCTCCAATGAGTGTCAAATGAGGGGTGCACCAAGCAGCTATTCCCCTCGAGCCCTTTGACTTTCCCATCTTTCTATGCTATCTACTGGCTGACTTGCCCATAAGGTACGTGAGCACGTCTCCAAACGCCTTTGCCTGCTTGTCATATTGCTCAGCAGGGCGTCCACCTGTCAAACGCTGAAGTTTAGTCTATATTTCAGGCAGACTTCGTTAAAAAAATTAACAGATACCCACTAAATAAGCCAGTTATTTCCCATAGTGAAGTTTTGCTTCAGAGTAATTCCTGAAGCAAATTAGAGTCACGTTTTCCATACCCTCAGCTTGCCATTCACTGCAGTATTTGGCAAACAGTCATGTCTTTGTTCAGTTTCTAATCAGAAGCTAATACGAACAGGATTTAACTTCAGTGTTTTATACATGTCCATTCCATCAGACAACCACTATTTCTGAGATCAAATTATTTTCTTTTCCTTTATCCTACCTCTGGACCGAGAATCTTTAAGTCGCTTAATTGCTCAGTGCTGGACCTGGCTTTACCCTTTAACAGCAGCGTATTTTCTTCTGCTCAGCTTGAAAGTAGAGTTCTAATTGATTAACTCAGATGTGCTCCAGAAAGGATTTCTTTTAATTTAATTTTTAAATGAAGAACATCATATTCACATTAGGAGCAGCAATAAGGAAGAAAAAAAGATAATTTCTCAATAATTATTAAAAAGACCAGAATTGCAATTAAATTCATGGCCAGTAGCAGTAAGGGTAAGAGGATCCAATTACAGCAACTCTTACTTCCATCAGATGCTCCATGGGAATAAAGATGATCACACGTGTGAGTAAAAATTGCCATGTGAGATCCCCCATTAAGATGTTACCTGTGAAACATTACAGCAAAGAGCTTTGATTTTCTGCCACTTTCACTGACAAGCAGTGCACTTCTCCAACTTACACAAAATCACTATTTATCAACAGGGTTTCCTTCAGGTTAACAGATATAAAGAACCTATTCAAGTACCTGGGTCTGTTATCCTCCCAGTGCGCATTAAAGGTCTGTGAATTTACTATCAGCTCAGCTAGATTGTGATAAGTGGAAGCAGGGTTGTGCCAGCCAGCCTAGAAATGGAATTTTCAAGACAGTAAAAAAAAAAAATGTATATGTGCTGTTCAATAGGATGAGAGAAGGAGAATATTCTTGGCTGTCAGAACAGCTGCTGTTGTGAGGAGAAACAGGATGCGTGTCCAGCCTCTTACTTCCAAAAAAGAGCACAGTAAATCCTTCCCTTTCACGTTTGTCTCATTGCAGGGATGCTATCTCAGTGCCACAATTTGTGAACAGCATCTGAATTGAAAGTCTCTGCTCATCGCAAATGGGGAACGCAAGCAGCACCAGGTAATGAGGGCTGTGCAGTGATATTTACTTTAATATCCTACCCAGACAAACAGAAGAGAACAAACTCAAAGGGCTCAGACAAAGTGAAAGGGGTGAAGTTTAAGAAGTTACCACTCCAGAACCAGCTGCAGCATAAATTTATAAGGCCAGTTTTCTGCAACTGGCATCTTTGCGCTGTCACACACGTCCTTACAAATCAGTAAGGATACACTCCACACTTGTAAATCACCACATCGCTTGGAAAACACAGAAGAAAACCCCTTTCTAGGGTTCAAATACACCATTACAAGAAATAGGAAACTAGGAGGTTTTAAATTGCCTTTGTACTGCTGGGTGCCTCGGCATATATTCCACTTCACCCAGTTTACATATCATACATGACCTAAGAAATAACTTAGAAGACTGCAGGATCAATCCCCAACTCTATCTTCTCCCCATTTCCCTTCACCTAGATTTTCCAGCTTTCTAACAGAAACACTGGATCCACAGAAAAATAAAATAAGTAAAATAATAGCTGGGTAACACAAGCAAATATCCCAGAGCTGAGTTGAAGTGAGGAGAAGCTGAGGTTGCATCATCACCCAGCTGCTTCCACAAGAAGCCAGACAAGCCTGATGGAGTTTTCTGAAGTAATTAACCCAGGTGATAAGGTAGCATCACTGTTAAAGTCTAAATGCCACAACACTGAGAATAACTTTTTTCTGCAGGAAAGCATAGAAGAATATTAACTAGACAGATCTGGTTAACACTGGAATTTTACCACATCAGGATTGATGCCCTGCACAAAACCAACCAGCCAACCATCACCACCCAGATATTTCATTTGCAAGGGCCACAGTGGGTTTCCAACACGGATTGAATGGGTACGTCTATTTTTTAAATGGTGAATTGCGAGTGTTACTTTCCCAATATGATGAAAACTTTTATTCAACCTTTATTCATAAACAAGCCCAGGAACTTTCTGGGAACACGGCCACCATGATATAACAGTGCAATTATACTTAATTTATGGCGAAAGATTAAAAAAAACCTTCAGTTTCGCTCCTTGAATTTCCACTATTTTTGTTACATGCTGTAAAGCAGTCCACAGAGCCAAAGGGCTTATTTTCTACTTATTTATTTTCGGAAAGTAACACTACCAACAAACTAAACTGGTATTAAATCTCAGCCAGTCTGTGCCGGCAATGACAGGTCAGCTCTGGCTGAAAAAGTCATCGACCACCAAAACAATAGACTCTTTCTTCCAGAAGGAAATACTGTTTTCTTCATAAGAAGAAATAACATTAAAAAAATAGGAGAAATTTATTGATATTGTTTGACCCCAAACGAGCACAGGCAGCTGGAGTAAGACTTCAATGAAATTTAAAGCATCAATCAGAGCCTTTTACCTCCAGCCTGCTCATAGGTGAACATAAACAACACAAATAAAGTGCTCAGCATTGTTCCTGTCCTCGCTTTAACTCAGGCACAGACTTTTCGAGCCAAACATGCCTTCGCAAATGGGTTTTTCCCCAATGTACAAACACACTTGCCAGTAAAACATCTAGTTCCATTTTCTGTGTTTTAAAATGCTTTTTAGACAAATAACGGCAAAGCACAATTACTGTCCTGATTTTCTCTCCGAGGTTCTCCCACTGGTGCTAGGACTCAGAAAATAAAGCAAATAGCTGGATAAACAGGAGTCAGAAATCAGCAACGGAAAGAAAGGGAGATAGCAAAAACCCATTACCCGATGGAAGATAGCTACAGAGCTCAGCGCTTTTATCAGTGTTTGACTAATGAAACTTCAAAACTGGGCAAAGTAGGAAGGGAAACAGGTCAAGGCCAAACGCCGACATTGAAAAGGATGCTTGGGAAAAAAAAACCAGTGAGCCGACACCTCTCTTAGCTCCCAGCTACCCAGAAATGGCTCAACTGGTGGACACTTTGCCGCTCTTAGAAGGCAAGAAGCACAGTTGCCAACACAGCAGTGAATTTCAAACCAGATAAATCTGTGTGCTCTGATAATACTGCTAAACTGCCTCTTAAGCACTATTATTGCTCTTCCAAGCCCTCCATCCCTAACTTGGTATGACTGGGGAGCCCAGGATACTTCCAAAAGGCTTTGATTGTCTGAAGTTTTCCCTTTTCTTCCCTCGCATCCTCTTCCCGCTTACTGAATCAATAGAATAATGAGGAGGCTGTGCTTAGGTTTATGAAGCCGAGTGAGTAAATGACATTCCTATTCATTATTTATCTGCTTTGAAATGCTCATGAATACCACCAGTGATAATCACCTAATTTCTAGCAATTTATTTATAGATTGCCATCACATAAAGCGTACCGTAGGTAGCAGCTTGATTCATTATTTATGAAGTAGTTATTTTTTTTAATGAATATATAGAGACTCAGTGTAATTACAGCTGGGGCTATTCTTTGAAATTCCAAACAGAAGTACATCTCGGTTTGTTGGAACTTACACAATTGCTTTAAAATGTCACAATCCTTCAGAAGAAAAGCACATAGCTATAGTGACATTGTGCTGTACAGAAATAGATCTACATGAAAGGCGACTCCATCGAGTAAGTTGTGGTGTTTCTGGTCAGCACTAGTAGTGTTCCAGCCACTACTGTCAGCAACCATCTGGGGTGAGACAGCGGTAACCTCTCCAAAAGCCGCAGGCAGAGATGTTAGAGGTGACTACAACAAGTTTAAGTCCGTGCACAGCTGAGCAGTTAGGTCAGGGGGGAGGCTTCTATCAGCTTAGCACAGCAGAAACTTGGGCAGCTGTCACCTTGGCTGTCTAAGAGATCCTGAAGGAAGCCTGAGGCTGAGCTCACAGGAGCTGCCCATGCTGGTGATACCAAATCCATGGAGAGTATCAGAGCTCTAATTGGATCATGCCTCACTGGGAAGGTTTTTTTGTGTTGAAGCATGTGGCACTTCACCTGCTGCTCTTAAAACGTTGCAATTATAGGGTGTCCATTCACAGCAATGTCAAGAACAGCCTGGGGAACTAAGGCACTTCAGGGTTTGAAAAGCTTCCTGCAGAACCTAAGGAAGATTGAACCCTCTGTGCTGGGTTCTTAGCCATCCTGGATAACTCCATCACATCCAGCAAGTTTTAGACTATAGAACTTCATTGCAATCATATCTTATTTTACAGGACTTTGTTACAGGTCATTGAACAAATATGTACAATTTGAGATGTCCTGGTGAAATAAAGGGCAGTAACTAAAACTGACATTTCAGATTGTGGTTACTGATAAAGAATGATAACGAGCTCTGCTGCACAGTTAACATGGAAAAAATGAGAAATGGTGCAAAGTATGATTAAAAGCTTTTATGCTTATCACGACAGAAAGCTATAAGTTTTGTTCAAGTCCAAGACTAGAAACTGTATGACTGCAGATTAAAAAACAAATTATACTTCTTACTACAGTCTCTGCCAATGCTACTGGTCTGTATAAGCCATAACGTTTTCATATTTTAAGAAATGTCACAGATCTGCAGAAGGTAGGAGGTCACAGTGCACTTTAAATTAATCCTCCAGTGCAGAATTGCCCGTTTGCATAGAACTGGTTTTTAATGACTCCCGTTCAGCATCTTTGCAGCATTTTCCAGCCACGTCTATGCGCCTGTTGCAGGGTTAGTCCAGAACAGCCTCTGGATCTTCCCTGGGAGCCCAGGGCACCTCTAGCCACTGGCTCATATAGAAGGGAGACCCAAAAGCCTGCTTGCAGTTCTGGGTAAGGGCCAAACCCAGGACCTTAAACACCTGGTGAACATCTCAAGAGGTTTTGACCTGCAGCCTTTGAAACAAACCACCGTTCAGTGATCTAACGCCACCATCAATCCAAACCCCACACGTTATCTTCCAAATCTGCACAGTCAAAGGAATCTTATTAAGACAGATGACTAAAAGATTTCAGGCTGGCTTATACTTGAATTGTACAACATGATTTATGAGATTTTAATGCTATTAAATCTGAACTTTGATTTAACCTCAGACATGAGGCAAAAAGATGATGTATGGCTGAACATCGGCAGGTCTCTTCTACAATATCTATACTCCCTATGCTGTCCCAGCTCTTCCTTCACTCGGTTTAGCCAGCAGTGATCAACAGCAAACCCAGGCAGTTGTGAGTTATTTTCTGCCAAATCTGACAAACTTCCCTCTGACTCAGGCTGATATTCATTCCAAAATAGGGAAGAGAAAAGCAGCCAAGCCAAGGGGAGGAGGAGGAGGAGGAAAGGGAGGAGCTGGCAATTGCTCTGCTTTTGGAAAGAGGAGCAAAGAGAAGCTCAGATGTCACCGAGTCTCAGGCAGAACTGTATCAATTTTTTTGATCTTTTCTTCCCCACTGAGTTCAACGCTCACAGAGGCCTTGGGATAACAGCAGGGCAAAAAGAATGAACACGTACCATTCATGGCAAATGAATGCTAAATAGTGAATAATTACATTTAAGATTTTTTTTTTTTGGTTTTGCATGAACAGCCATCACCCATGATGAAGACGATCAGAAATCCCAGCAATGGGCACAGAGAAAGATTCTAAAAGGGAAATTTCCATGCTAAGAAAGATCCCGTCTCTGTCAAGATCAAATGGAAGGGACCCTGCAGCCCTTATTTGATTATTTGCTCTTTTCTCTCCCCCTCTGAGCACATTACGAGAGCAAACGTTCCCTCTCAGTCATTTGTATAAGAAAATAGCCATGCCCAGTTCTGCAGTCACTCAGTATTAAAAACCTAGGACTGCTGTGCGCTGGCTCTCTGACTGGATATAATATGGTAGCTATTAAGAGAAATTAACTAGAGAATATCCATAGTTAGAACACGGCCAAAAATAAAGTATAACAAGAACAGATCTGAATGGGAAGGCAGCCACGAAACACTGTTTGCTCCCTAAAAGCCCTGCAGCAGGCACTTTCTGAAGTTTTCCTACATTAAGGATAATGTTCAGAAAACAATGCAAAGGTTTGTGGTTTGGCTCCGTTTTCTATCATACCTGCCACACAGCCTCCTCCTCATGCCCGTGTGGGTGCCAGCCAGATCCCTTGTAAAACCCTTGAAGGTTTTTGCAACACACTTTACTTGTTTAAATGCCAAAGCTACTGCTTATGGCTCAGTTTTTGCTTCTTTGGGAAAACAGCTCTTGCAGAGCCTGAGCACCCTTGGTCTTTATAGGGCTGCTTTCTTCCATAACGACTGGCATGAAAGAGATGTTCTTGTTTCCTTTTTACATGTGGGACCACATAAAGAGTTTGTGAGGCAGCTGACACCTTCCTCTCAAAGGCCACATTGTTCTCAAAGCTATAGAAATTAATACTTGTAGCTCTGGTAGTCCCAGGGTCAGCATCCAGACAAGTATTATTACAGCTGCATTTTTGGGCCAATATCTCTCTGGAAGATCAGTGATCGAAAGCAACCACATAGCAAATACAAAGGAAGAAAAAATTAGGAAAGGGCTATCAGGAAGAAAATGTCTGAAGGGAGCACAGTATCGAGAAGGTTAGGATTAAGCTAAAGGAGCAGAGAGGAACATCATCACAGATCTTTGAATCTGGTGGACAGAGGAGAGTTCACAATAAGAAGCTAGAGAAGGATCTCGGGAGAGCACATAAAATTAAATATCCTCATTCTCAAGCGTGACTATAAACAGTTCCCTCTCGAACAGCTCATGCCAGGTGTTCAGCAGGAGCCCTGCCCAAAGGCACAAAACTGCATTGAACGTCAGGTTCGTGTGTTTGACCCTAACGTTCCCTGGGGCCACGAGAAGCAGGGGTGCAGGAGGTGTAGAGGGGAGGATGGAGCCTTCCCTACGCTGCCCACAAAATGGACCACGCACTGCAGTCTTGTTGCCATAACAACCATAAGAAATGTCCATAAATAGAATATCTTCTGCCAGCAGGATGTCATATTGGCAGAGAAGATTTAACTCCAGCTTCTCACAATGCCCTTGCTCCTTAAACATATGTACCCATATGAGCACACCTAGAGTATGTATTAATGAACACATACACATTCATAAAAGAACTACAGCCAGAAGCATTTACAACCGTGTGACTCACCAAGCTATGAGGATGGTCACTCTGAGTTTTGTAGCACCCAAGGAAAGAGGGTTCAGGTCCTCTGTTCCTCCTCTGTGCTGAGGAAGAATTTAAGGTACATGGCAGCATTAGCCCTTCCAGCTGTCTGCTGAGAACACACCAGAACTGCTTGCTTCATCACATGTTTCTTAAAATATTTTATTATTAACTATTAAAAAAGATAAGGAAGAAGGGTTGTCAACACTTATTTGTAAACATGCACACAAAAAAAAATGATCAGGCCCACAGATAAGAAAGCAATTTCTCCAGCAAGAAAGCAGCAGAGGATCCTTCGTGGTACGCGCAGCTCTTGGACCAGAAGTAAAGTCACCCAGGGATGAAGTCACGAACACCACCCAGGCCTACAGACCACAACATTTTTTTACACAGCAGATCATCTTTCTTACCAGTAAAGCCCATCTTCTAACTGGGATTATAATGAACTCCATGATGATTAATAACTCTCTCCTCCAGAGACAAGTCTCACCTGCACCAGATAATACACTGAGATAAAAGAAGATAAAGCTTCCCAAGAACATAATTACATCCCTATTATATACTCCTGGACTCCTGTAGCTGTTTTAATCCCCGACATGTTGGGCTGAACTTCAAAATAAACAACATGGTGCATTTTCCACCATCATTGAATGCAATTAATGGATACAATTAGTCAGCCAAAGATGAAATCCCCTGGCAGAATGTCCATAGCAATATGAATTTTTGCTCCACATTTTCAAGGGTTTTATTTACTTGGCATTCTTTGCTTTGTTTTCCATTCCTCATAATATTTTTATCCTCTGAAATCCATACTGATTTCATCTCAAACTCTCCTCTTAATCTCATCCAATAAATGCAGAAGTTGGACCATTTCATATTCAAGTTGCCTAGGAAATTCACAAAACCAGCTTCTTCAAAACTCATTTCTCATTTAACTATTTTTCAAATTATGTTTCCAGCACATTCAGTCATCTCGTTGACTTTAACCTGAGTCTAAATAAACGCGTATCATGACAAACACATGTCACTATAGGGCAGTAGCTGTTCAGTTATCTCAAAGAGGTAATTG
Organism: Piaya cayana; assembly: GCA_013389865.1. Classification (NCBI taxonomy): domain Eukaryota; kingdom Metazoa; phylum Chordata; class Aves; order Cuculiformes; family Coccyzidae; genus Piaya; species Piaya cayana. Next base: position 7,727 of record WAAB01013972.1, on the reverse strand, counting down.
CTGGTCTTTGTGCACCTGATTTTGAACCCATAAAGCATTCAAATGAGGTACAATATTGGTACATGATAGGCCACCTCCTTTGTGTGTCCATCTCCTCTGGATGCACACCAAGAACTTTCTATTTTTTTTACCCACAGCATCCCAGTTTGTGCACACAGACCCATCCGCTCTGCCTGCTGACTGAGCAAGACATTATGCATCCATCGTACTGTCAAACTGCTTGAAAAATCAGAGTATGTGTATGTAAGGAAATAAGACTAATATGAAAAATCTGAACCCTTGTTTTTCAAGCAATTGCAAGTTGCATAGAAGTTTATCAGTAACCTCTGACTTACCTATAAAGCCACCTGAAGTCAAGAGAGTTGAAAGTGTGTAAAGCGATAGCAAATCTTTCTATATACTCAGAGATTTTTCATCCCAAAAAAAGAGCTTTCCCAAGATACATAACATGACACAAACCAATGTATCTCTAAAATGAAAAGATCTCTGAACTGAAATTTTATATATTTTTCTAAGAGACACTTAGAAAGTAAGGGCAGAATGTGTTATGTGTTAAAAATCACAATCAAATGCATTGCTAGGACATAGGCTTAATATCACAGGTCTTCCAAAAGGTTCTTGCATTGCCAAAAGACCCACAGAATGTGCAGATACTTCAAAAAGATTAGCTTGAAGTCAGAGCTAAATCAGCTGACTAGCAGGGCTATGGGGTTCACAGTTTTCTGGTGGGAACCAAGCCTTGTCTAGGTGGAAGCGCTGCAGGATCCTGCCTCCGTTCTCTGGTACTTCTAGTTAATGTAACTTCTTGATTAGGGGATAGATCAAAGGGAAAACTTAGCTGGCAGCTGACTCTTGGATGAAAGATTGCTAAAATAACAGAAAATTATCATCCCACTTCTGTGAACAGATGCTTCTTCAATCCTTGAAAACAAACCTTTGCATTTAGAGGCTGAAGCACAGCATGTCGGGGCACAAGCAGCAAAACTACAAGCTATTAGCTAGTAACCTTTTGAGCTAAATGAAGTTTCTGCCAGCCCTCTGATAAGAAATCAGAAGCGTCAGGAGGCCTCCTCAAAATAATATGGTACAAACTTGCCCTCTGCAGTTAATATGCTGCAACAAACTCCTCCTGCCTGCCTGACCTCCTGAGCCCCTTTTCCATGGGAGAAATGAGTTCTCGCTATCGCTGCAGCGATCGATCTCTCTGTCAACGATTCCTCCTTCACAGACCTCCTGGCTCACTTGAAAGCTTACACCTCATCTCATATCAATCAATAGAGATGAAAGGCAAAGTTCAAAACACCTATTTAAGGAATATATATTATATACACCAGTAAGTGAATTAAAGAAATACGTTTATCAAGCAAAATTCTTGTAGACAAGAAAAATACATCACGATCAACATTTGTTATAAACGTGGAATACATTTTCCCTAAATAATAATAGATGTGTGAACTGAAAATGGTGATAAAAACAGAGGGGAAAATGCTATCAGACCACAAACAGTTCACAAACTATAGGTCAGAGCTTGGAAAAAAGTTAAAGTCAAAAGCTTCCACAGATCAGTATTAGCAACGAGTAAAACCAAAGTCAGATTTTGATATTGCAAAACCACTAGTAATGAGACCAAGAGTTCTTTTCAACTCAGAGCTCAAAGTTAAAAAAAATAATATTGATTTGTCTCTAGACATCCCACTTGGAACAAAAACCCAAACGGAAGAAAACTGAGGAAAGGTGGAAGGCAGTGGGAAGCTGAGGTATTTTAAAACTTTTTAATCATCTCTACTACTTTACTTTGAAGACACTTCTTCCCTAAAAAACCCATATATTTTTAATGTAAATCAATTCCACAGCATTTGGTTGTCAAAATATGCTTCTGCAAGGACTAATCCTTATTTTGTTTTGAAGAGAGAATAAAATCAAGGAAAAAACTTAGTTTTGTAAGAACACTAACAGCAAGAGTCAGCTATACTTTAATTAGCAGCTATGGCGTATTCAGAGATGAGTGATTCCTTCAATAAAGAGATATTTTTTAGGAGCAATTAACACAAGACCAGATGTGAAGCCTTGAAATTCAGAGAGAACAAAGGTGGGAGGTGAAGATGAAAATAAAAGATGCAGGAATTGGAAACAAGTTTTTTTTGTCTAATTTTTATCGCAGTTCTCCTTGCTTGGGACAAGAGAAGTCACCACTATAAGTGGATCAAAGGCCTAGAAAATAAAAGCTTCCTCATGCGTGGAATGTAATTCCTGTTATCATTGTCCCTCTAGTTAGAGCAAAGTTGTTTGTTAATCACAATAAATAAATAAATACTGGTAGCAGAATTATCTTTAGGAGTTCATGAATGTTTATTATTTGTTGCATTTAATAAGCACAGAGGAAGAAAAGGGTCACATCTGGACTAGAATAGCTTGTAAGATTAAGCTAATATCTCAGCAAAACACAGAAGGTGAAGATAAAGACAATCCACTCTCACTTGCTGTATTTGATTGTTTTCTTTATGGCTTAATAGCGTAAATTGAAAGAGAGCTTAAATGTTAGCATATCCAACAAATTCAAAATACTAACGAAGCAAATAAAATGATTCATGTGGAATTTTGAAATATCTCAAAATATGTCAGCCAGCAGATGTCACAAAACCTGCGAGGGATGATAGAGTGAAACGAGAGAAGGGCAAGGCTGACAACAGCACCTGACTGCACGGCCTATCAGGACATTTTCCTATTAATCCCCATAAATCTTAAGAGTCTTGGAATGAAAAGAATAAAAGACATTTAAGAAAAAACAAACTGAGATTTTCTTTGCCATCATCTACCTCAAGTGGAATTAATGTGTTCAAAACCATCATCTTGGGAGCACTACAAAATGCAGGGCACCTGTGCACTAAAAAGAGCATTTAAAAAAAAATATATGGCCAATCTGATATTACCTGAGCACAGACGAGGTCAATGTGTTTCCCATCACTCTCAAATTCTACAGACCTAACCAGTTACTTAAACTGCCAACAGCATGAATACACAAGCATTTATTTCTGTTCACACAAGTACCTAAGATGCTCACTGTATCATCCACACAATAAACCCCATGTAAAAAACACCCCTCGGTCTCCATTAGCTCTGCTGAACCCATTATCACGTCACTATGGAAGCACAGAAAATAGGTGAGTAAGTTTATATGACATCTCAGTGCTGATAGCAAATTCCTTAGTCTAAGAAACGATAGAACGACCAAATAACTTAAAATCTGGTTCTTCATACTAGTTCCAAAAAAAAAGCATCTACAATTTTAACGGAAATAAATAAAATAAATATTAAATCTCATTCTGTACAATAATAGATCTGTTTAGCACTCTGCGGGGAAAAAAAAAGAAGTGTATTTCCCCAATCAAAATAGCAATGTAAATCAAGAGCATCTGCTGAGGGAGAGATTGCAATAGGTATGATAGAGATTGATTTCTGACATCCGACATCCAAAGGAAAAAAAAAATCATTCAGAGCAATAAATAACTTTGCTTTGTTAATATAAACCCCTGTTGCTGCAATGATATGAAAGAAAACACATCCTGAATTTCCCCAGGGAGCAGCAATTTATAACTTCCAATAACACTGTCCTACATTGACTTTTATTTACTCCTTTTCTCTTTAGACAATTAGATGCTGGACGATAGAACTACCTCCTGCCAGTTGGGGTTAGACCGTGATGCCTACGCAGGAAAGAGTCCTAGTGAATAAACTCTGTATTCAAGACTTCTGAACACTTCTAAGGGCCCTGGCACAGTGCTGTTCTGTCTGACTCTGAATTTATGGGGTTGGTTTGCACTGACTGAGGAGCTCTGAGGAAGCATTACAACCAAAACAAGACATCGAGGCAGCAACGCAGCAGGATGCCTGCGGACAGCAAACTGACTTTGAAATCATAGAATCACAGAATAACCAGGTTGGAAGAGACTCACCAGATCATCGAGTCCAACCATTCCTATCAGACACTAAACCACGTCCCTCAGCACCTCGTCCACTCATGCAAGCTACTGTGTTCAAATTAACTAAGCTAATTAAAGATCAACAGTGGTGAGGGTTCATAAAAGAAGAGTAAGGCTCATTTTCAACCACCTTGACCTTGAGTTGTTAATGAAGTGCAATCCCCCTCACTAGGAAATGCAGTTGCTTGGCAGAAGTATAATAATCTGCAACTGAACCTGCAGAGCGGCCATAGCCCCATTTGTTATCTTCTGGTTGAGGATGCAACAAGGGAAATGTGGGGCTTCTAATTTCAGGCAGCTTGTGACATAGAGAAAGGAAACAGAAGTGGTTTTTCAGGCAGAGCACCCACTACATCCAAAATAAAAATCCACCCTATCCACTCTGACAAAATAACACATAATAGAACTAAAACTGCGCTGAGAAAAATAGGCTGTTAAGCTTCCCCTTCCTTTGAGGCCTGAAGTCTATTTTTATGTCAAGAACTGAAGTACCACACGCCCCATCGAAGCCTGCCTTGCTTCAGCCAATTGAAAGCAGCAGCCTGCAAAGCGTTAATAATTCATCTGATTGAGTTTAGCTGGCACATTTCAGACACCAAATTGCACCAAAATCTCCTGCAAGGAAAGAGAGAGTGGTTATTTCAGAAGAAGCTTTCCTCCTTCACAGAATGTTCCTTTGTTTTTTACTTACTTTCTTTCCCATGTATTTATTGGCGATGAAAAGACATCGCAGACAATCTAGGAGGAAAAAAAGGTCTCTACAGCGAAGCAGGAAAGGCAGAGACATCAGTAAGACAAAGTTTCCACATTGACCATGATCCACCAAACCAATTTATTTCTGGTGAAAAGCAGATAATTTGGTGCTTTTGAGAGGTTATCCCTGACACAAGAAGAGCAGAAATGACATTTGGCTACAATCTCTCCTCTTCCCATGCAGTCTTAAAGATTACAAAAACTTAGATGCGACTCTCACAAAACATCCCACTGGTTTTGGTTTGGTTTTAGTTTGGGTTTTTTTGGTTTCTTTGTTTTCAGTTGATGTGTGCCATGTACCACTTCAAAAGGAAACCCTCTGTTGCCTTTCCACACCAGCACTTCATTAACTAGAGTCCAATTTTTATGTCCATTCATTTTACTTTCAAAATATTTTCTAGAAAACGGGAATGAATTAAGCCTCTGGCTGCCTCCAGGCTTATTCACTGTATCGATTGCTCTGGAGATGAGTGGGAGTAATTATTCTGAAAAGGTTCATTCTCAAGAGTGAAAGTGGAGGGTGCTAAATGTATTCAAACTGGTGAATAACATACAGATGAAAGTAAGAAAAGATGCAACTATGAGTGAATGAAAAGGAAAGTACCAAAGGACTGAGGTCTGCAACAGTGACTTTTTAATGATCATGACAGCATAAAGGGGAAACTGAGAATGTACCAAACCAGAGATTTCTCTCTTCTGACTAAGCAGATGAGATCAAAAAGGATCAGAATTATTTCTACACCAATCTGTTCTCTTCCATGTGAGGCTTTGTTAGGGGAAGAGTTGCAATTATTTTCACACACAGTGACCTGGGCACCACAGACCTGCTGGGGCTCCCCACGTCCCTTTCTCATATTTCCTGACCACGTGGCTTCAAAGGGCACCTGCTACCAAAGATAATCCACGCATCTATTATCAGTATCCTCTGAGGAGGACATTGCTGCAAAGTTTCCTACCAGGTTGTTGAAGATGGTGCATCTTAAAATCATAGAACAACCAGGTTGGAAGAGACCCACTGGATCATTGAGTCCAACCATTTTCAGAGCCATTTCCACGAGCTCGTTCACATGCTGAGCAAAACTGCGAGTACTGCAGCCAACGTGCGTGGGGAAATCCAACCCCACTACAGCCCCTGCAGGAGAACGTCCCAGCATCATCCAGACTTGTGTGGCTGGGCAGTGAGCAGGACCTACTGCCCCAAAAGATTTGTCACAATTTAGTAGCAGTATTGGGTTTCACAACATTTTGCAACTAACAAAAGTCCTGTGAGACTAGCGATTACCTTTTATATCACTGTTTAAGTGTGTGTGTCAACACCCAAATAGATAGATTATAATCCATGGTTACTTATCATCCAGGCACCTGTAGACTCAAAGCTCTGTGAAAGAAAGGACGATTCACCTCCAAGAGAAGATGTACAGTCTGAGACAGGCTTGGATTTCATTGAGAAGAGCTGCACCTGACAAATGAAAAGTTGAGGGCTTTGTGCTTTCTCTTCCCTGCTTATACATTTCTTCTCTCAAGGGGAATTCTGTCCTTCAAATGTTATCGTTCTGCTTGGCTGCTGCAATTAGTGAAGTCATGCAAAGTAATTATAAAGATGGAATTTCCAGCTCTTGCTCGCTGCTTAGTGAATATTCCTTAGTCTTCTAGTAAATGAGGACAGAGAAGTAGCAAAATAATGTAACAGTACAAGTGCGTGGAAAAAAATAAACAAACCAAAGCAAAGGCTACCGAGCTCCTTTAGAAAGGACCTCTGCAAGGCCAAGTAAAAGAAGACAAGATCATTATTTCATTTTCTGTCACCTGTAGAGAACTGGTTTACCCCCCTCTCTTTGGGTGCCTTTACCTGTCTCTGCAGGAGGAACTCCTGACTAGTCAGTTTTCAAAAAACTTCTTAGCAAGAATAAGGTTTATGTCAAAACACACCTAATCGTGAATTTCTGCATCCTTATTCCAGATATGCTTTTCCCTTTAGGACAGCTGCTTAATTCAGTGCATGCAACAGCCGCATGAAACAGGATGGTGGTGGTTGTTTTGAAAAAGCTGACAGCAAACCTTTGTCTAAAATACCAAAAGGACATGTACTACTGTGACCTTTTGATGCTAGATTATGATGAGAAACAAGAACACACTTCAGAGCCCTATCAGAAATGGTACAACTGGGAGATGGCTGGCCTTCTTCATCATCGTTCTCCAGAGACAAAACATAACTCAGGTGAACAGCCAGTAGTTTGTGTGCTCAGCAGCATTCCAGACATGCCTTTTAGAAGGAATGCGTGTCTCTCATCACAATAAAGTTCCAATGGGACATGAAGTCCTCAAAATACTAGCAAGTGCTACATCAGGAGAAGGTCATTTTCATCCAATGACTTCAACATATTAGGTCTGATACTTCCAGTTTTTGTGTCTTGCATCAGCCTGTGCAATGGCATAATGGCTCTGCTGCTACATGGGACATTCCAGCCATACAGAAGGAAATTACTTCATCAGGTAGAAAGCAGCACAAAATTGCATTCACACACGCATTCAAAATAATTGCTTCCTACAGGAGCAGCCTGGCCTTGGACCCCTCCAGGGATGGGGCAGCCACAACTCCCCTGGGCAACATGTTCCAGTATCTCCCCACTCTCATGGCAAAGAGATTCTTCCTCATGTCTAGTCTAAACCTGCCCCTCTCCAGTTTATGCCCATTCCTCCTCATCCTATCACCACAAGCCTTTCTGAACAGTCCCTCTCCTGCTTTCTTGTAGTTCTTTCGGGTACTAGAAGGTCGCTCTAAGGTCTCCTTGGAGCCTTCTCTTCTCCAGACTGAACAAGCCCAACTCTCTCAGCCTGGCCTCGTATGGGAGGTTCTCCAGCCCTCGGATCATCCTTGTAGCCTCCTCTGGACCCATTCCAACAGCTCCAACTCCTTCTTACATTGAGAACTCTATATTCAAATAAATCCTTATGTAATCTAAGTGACTTGCTGAGCTGAAGGTCCCCAGCTCA
>WAAB01013971.1:0-22628 GCA_013389865.1 Piaya cayana | reverse complement strand
AAGATTGTGTTGTTTTGCTACAGTTCAAGGAAATTCAGTCCTTAAATATTATTTTAAAAAAAAAAAAACAACCCAGAACTCAAAAGTGGAAGTTTTTCATCTTTACAGGGTTTGCTCTTTTTTTCTCTAGCTGAAACTTGACCATATCTAATAAGAAGAGCCTGAAATATTTGCATTTGTAGCCAATGTATCTGATAAAACCTCACTTCCAACTGTGGTCTCTAATACACTGACCTAGGACTTTGGCCTTGGTTCTTGGTTATTCCAGGCCCAGGTGGCCTGTGAAATCTTTGCTTATCTCTAGAAGACATAAGAAAGAGTTTAGAATTTTTCTGGGTTAGCTGGGATAAAGTTAATTTTCTTCATTATAACTAGTATAGGGCTATGTTTTGGATTTGTAATGGAAACAGTGATGATAATTCAGATGTTTTACTTATTGCTGAGCTGTGCTTATAACATAATCACATTCTTTTCTGCTCTTCATACCATCTTGCCAGTGACTATTCTGCAGTGACAGCTGCAACAACTGACTCCAACTGACCAAAGCTGTATTTCATAGCATATAAAGTTATGCTCAGCATATAAACTAGAGGGAAATTTGACTGGAAAGGCACTGCTCAGGGACTAGCTGAGCATTAGTTGGTTGGTGATGAGCAATTGGGGTTTTTATTTTCATTACTTCTCTTTGCTGGGTTANCAATTGGTAGTTTTGTCCTGCTGTCTCTATGGTCAGTGGACCATGATGTCATTTTTACACATTTGGTGCCCTGCAGCTCTGAATTACGTCAAAATTTTCTTTATAAGATACTTTTTGGATATGTTAGGTACATTTATTCTCTTCTCTCTGTTACTCATAGAATTAGATTTCTTCAGAAGAAAAAATGTGTGATAAAGACTTTTGTGAAGACCATATTTTTCAGCTTACTGTCCCAATGATCACAAAAAAAAAAGATACTTTAAATTTCCATTTGAACAAAACAAAACCCAGCTTACAAAGATTGTGTTGTTTTGCTACAGTTCAAGGAAATTTAGTCCTTAAATATTANTATAAGATACTTTTTGGATATGTTAGGTACATTTATTCTCTTCTCTTTGTTACTCATAGAATTAGATTTCTTCAGAAGAAAAAATGTGTGATAAAGACTTTTGTGAAGACCATATTTTTCAGCTTACTGTCCCAATGATCACAAAAAATTAGCTGAGCATTAGTTGGTTGGTGATGAGCAATTGGGGTTTTTATTTTCATTACTTCTCTTTGCTGGGTTATATTTCTCTCTCTTTTTGTTATTTTCCTTTTCTATTATCATCATCATCATCTGTGTTGCTACTATTACATTATATTTCAATTATCAAAATATTGCACCTCTAATTCTCTTCTCCCCCTACCCTGCTGGGGGAAGGAGTAAGCAAGCAACTTGGGTGTTTTGTTGCCAGATGGGGTTAAACTTTGATGAGAACACTCTCACTTTACCTTTCAAGAATTACTTTCAGTACATTTATATTTGAATACATGTAAGTTAAACAAGTGCAGCAGTGAAGAGCACAGATCTATTATTAAGGTGATTTTCCTGAGGCTCTTAAAGTGTCTAGAAGATTTCTGACATAAAAGATACAATATGAAAACACAGGTTTGCCACAGTGGTTACACTAAGATGTACCAAAAATCATACGTAGATTTTATAGAATCTTTACTTTACTCTACAATAACATTCTGGATTGCATGAGTGACATGAAAGAACTCTGTCTTTTCATTTAATGGTACCCAAGTTTGATGATTATGCAGTAAAAATGGACAGTCTAGAAGTCAGGTTCTGTCGAGAGTAAGTTAGTTAACGTATTGGATAAGTAGGTGACAATTTCGAAGCTTGAGGGTGATAATTAGGAAGTTAATATACCATATCAGAGTGAAGTTGCCAATGACTGTTATAAAAATCTGTTAATTACAAAAAAAACCCCTGTAATAATGCCAGTTTTCATAATTGCTTTCTTTTTAGGCGACACATCATACTTGTCTATAGAAATCTCTTTTATTCAGCTTACACATGAGTGTAAGAGATTATATTACATTTTCAGACAGACCTAATCTGATTTGTAAGTGTGTAGTTCATCAAAGAAATATGTGATGAAAAGTTGGGATCACAGGAGGCACTAGGATTTCTGTGTTTTGGTTTGGAAAGCACAAGTATCTCTTTAGTGAAGATGCGAGGCTGGATTTTATTAAAGAAGTTACAAGTCAGTCATGCTTTTGCTTTTTCCCTAATAATTCCAAGCTTCAACTACATTGATAATTTCTTAGAACATCTACTTCGACTTAGTTCTAGGAAATAATAACTATCTCATGCTACATAACCTCCATGTTACAGTCCCAGCTTCAGTTTTAATGTAGACATAGCTTAAGATAACTTGCATGTTTAATATACAAGAATATATAAGGTCTATAACTACAGATTTTACAGTCACCCACCTAGCTCAGCTTCAAATTTGTCAGTGGTAATATTCACACCAGCCTTGGTGTTACTTTCTGAAGCAAATGATTGCTCTTTCTGAAGAGGATATTTGAAAGAAGTAGGGCTTTAATTGAAAAAAAAGTTCTGAAGACTGTATTCTAGTATAAACATACTTTGCAAAATCTTTTGGTTTTCTATACTATGTATATTAATCTATTTTTTTAAGATATAACTTAGAAACATGTAAACGAATTTTCAGTTTAAATGTGGTGGGCAGGTCTAGCGTGCGTTTCTAGAAATCTAATTTCTGAAAGAAAAACTGAAGATAAAAATAAATATCTAATACAGCCTGACTTCCTTGGGAATGTAAGAGGAATTCAATCCTATCTTTCTTCAAAACCTTAGTTATACAATAACATCAGCCAGCAACAGTAGCTGAGTCCATGTCCTAGCAAATACTAGGTGGGTGAGAAAGCCAGCAGACTGTAAGATGGAGGTACACAACCCAGCCAATAGGAAAAGATCAAAAAGGAGAAGGTTCAGGTAAGGTGTAGTGAGATCAGGATAACAGCTGAAATAATTGCTGTCAATGTACTTTGATGTATCAAGATTTCACAAAATGAAGCCACAGCCTACTGAGGGTCATAATCATCCAGGATCACAACTCTACAGCACAAATTTTAAAACACATAAAAATATACTGAGTTACATTTAAAATATATTTTCCTTCATGAATAATTTTTAAATTTTTCCTATAATCCAGAAAATAATACTAATTACATGAAATTTGAACTTTCTCAGGAGACACTATAACAACTCCACAACAGAAAGTCCAGTATTCTGATGTAACAGGTGTTTTCAAAGAAGGTATGATTACAGATTCCAGCCTTTCAGGTGTAAATAGTCCTTTCACATGTCTTCTGAATTCAGAACTCTGTAACTTCTGGTCTGTAAGTAGCACTAGTATGCTTTGCAGTGATTAGTTATGTACTCCTTAATATAAGAAAATGTATTAAACTATTTAAATAAAATGTTAGAAGATCCACTTTCAAAGTGCACTTGCTTCTTAAACTCATGTTTTCAAATCTACTCCAATGCCTAAGATTGATATTTCTGTAAATTTACTTACTGTTCAGCACCATTTTTTTTGTGTTTTGCTACTGTTTGCCAATATCGTGCTCAAGTATTTAAACAGAACTTAGGAAGATGTAGTCTGCTAAAACTCTCAAACTCAAGTCAAAGAAGTCAAAGTCCTGGAATATCTAAAGGAGCATTTAGAAATCAGGTATCTTTGCATGTGTTTCAACAATTAATCTAATCTTGGTAGGCTTGCTAAACCAAAGAGGCAGCTGGGAAATAAGGTATATGAGAACAAATAGTCAAGCAAATGTTTAATAGCTATGTCACTAGGTTTTCTGCCTGTTTTGAAACACATATCTGAAATGACAACCTCAGACAAATGTTTATAACTATTGTTGACAGACAATAGTAATGTCCCTCCTCTGGCACTGGGGGGACTTTGGAGCATGAACTACTAAACTGTAAATAGAGGAGCAAGGTCTCAATCAAAACGCAAGGCTTTCATGACAAATTTAGCTTGACTTTATCACAGAGTGAAACTGTCCCATTGTAAATAAATTAATCTAGATGAAGTTTTCTCATTTCCTGACTAGTGATCAAATTCTAAGAATACAATAATTAATATTTCCATGAAAGAAAATAAATATGTAGTCGTCAATGAACATCAGTGACTAGGCGTAGAAAACCAGCTGAACATAGTTCAGTGGGACTGAAAAAATGGAATTAAATCTCAGAAACAGTAGGAAAGTTCATGAGAACTTGAGACTAAGCTGCATTAAACGTATCTGTTTAATGAGATTTATGTAATCATGACTTAAAAGCAATTTGAAAGCAAAAGTTCCCATTAATGGAATCTAAGATTACAAATATCTTTAACAACTGGATAATAGGCTTATATGCTCTTTTTTTGATTATGAAAGAGATTTAAAAATCCTCACACAATATATTCAGAAAAGGAAATTAATTAGGTTTTATTAAATTAACTTTTTTTATCTATCATTCATAGAATTTCAAAATGTTTGTGTCATTTCACCTTTAAGAATTAGTTGATTTCATCACAGGATTTATCTCAGTTCAGTTTAGAATTGCTTAAGAGTTTTCTACGGTGATCCAAGATAAAATGTCGTGGTTTTTTTTTTGTTTCTTATGTGTAAGAGACAGGCAGGTTTTTATAAATCAAGCAATGCATAATAGTCTATTTTAGTCCGTGGATCATATGTCTTAACACCTGTATTCTTGTCTCACACACAATACATTATTATTTGTTCATCCTCAATAAAAATGGCCATAGATATAATCTCAAACTCAAACAACTGATTGAATTACTCATGTAATATGCATGGTACTATCCATATCAAAATAAATTGACAGATTTTGATTAAAGAAACTATTTTAAAAGGAGAAAACTTCCAAAACAAATGTCATATTTTTTGTTTATAAGTGCAAATAAATGCATTGTGGCCTCATAAGATCAAAATATATCAGGACAGAGAAGATGTATTGAAGTACTGATATTAAGGAATGCAAAGGTAACTGTTGTAGGAAACTTTGGCTGCCAGAAAAGAAAGAGAAATATTTTATGCATATGAGTAAGGTCTTTAACAAAGCTTGAAACATGAATAATTAAGGTTTTCAATTAATGTAACATTGAGTACTCTGGAAGTATGTGTATTCCAGGAGGTTTGATATTACTTTCATAGATTCCTGAGAAATCTTCAAAACCAGAATCTTTTCATTTAAAATCTAGAAAATTAACTACTCTGAAGGAATAAGTAGGAGTTGATAATTGTATTAATTATTTTGATTTAACAATCAACTGTTATGAACTTCCTGATATCTGTTAAAGAACTTGAAATATTACAAAAACATTTTTAAAAAGAATATTTGTCTAAAAACAATGACCTGCTTGTTGAATGTGCACATACCACAGTGATTAGTCTCATACATCTTTCTTCATTTAAGCTAAAACAATGAATGTTTGGAAGTAGTTGTAGAAATATAATCAAACCAATATAAATACTCAGTAAAAAAGCCCTCTCAAAGGAGAAATATCTAATAGCAAATCAAAAAAAGGCACATAATGGTATCACAGACACGAATGGACAATCATTAAAGTATACAGAGAATGAATAAATATTGAAATGCAAATTTGAAAATATATGCAGGAGGTGGTTTTGTTTAGGTTCACACTCCATTGGGCATTTTTGTGGGACAGCTGATAGAGTGAAGAAGAAAATCCTTCCCTTACACATATTTTATGAATTATTTATTTATTCTACAAAACCTTTATAAATATTGTACAAGGTTTGTTTTGTCTTTGCTGTATGTTTTACTCCTCAGTAACTCAAGTCAGTAACAAATTGCTGTGGATCGGAACGAAGAGCACTGTTCTTCAGTCATGATATTTTACAATTTTCTTATTCCATTTTATGACATTTTAATGTCATCTACATTACTTGAACTCTATAAGTAATATTGTCTTAATCAAAGAGAACTGAAAAAGAAAAATCAACAGAAAATACATGTATGAAACTGAGATTGATAGGTTTTTCTTTAAAAAACTGCATCTGATTATTTACTGAATTCACTTTGGTTAAGAAATAAGATCACTATATGAATTCATTATATGAATAAATATTTATTTAGGGCCTGAGAGAAAAAATCTCTGCCATAGTTTGTCCTGGCCACAAACTTATTAATAGTCTCTATTTAGCTACTGCATACTCATTTTGCCTATTTTTAAGTAGTCATAGTCCACCTCCATTTCTCTCACCCTTTAAATCTTGAAAATGTTGCTGCTACCTTTAATGGAAATAAAGCTTCAACATTGAACATGACTTTCAAGGTGGCATATATAGGTAAATTTCCAATAATTTGCATAAGAGATTCACAGACTTGTGAGTCATGAATTCAAGGCTACACACAGGAAGAGATAAAGGAATTGCATGAGATGAGAAAGACAGAAGCCAGTCAAAGACAGGTAACAAAAGTAGCACAGGAACAAGTTGCTCAGCTATTTTTAATACTAAAGCCTATTTTTTCTTAAAAATTTCAGGATTTCCAAGCTCAGTAGCTGGAACTATACTATAGTGTATACATTGTATGTATGTATATCACAGCCACTTGTCTTCTGAAGATTTGAGGTTTTGGTTCATAACTTCCAGAGGACATAATACTCCATTCCTGAGAGATATGGCAGTGAATCTTGTCTTTTTCCTCACTTGTGATCTGTTTTTTAAAGACTTTTTCTTAGTGTATGCCATAAATGCTACAGGAAAAGCAGCTTTTGCTCTTTTGGCTCTCCTAAAAACACTGCTGAATTGCCAAAAGTAGTTTGACAACTGTGAAAGTGCTGATGTTCTAAGATCAGAGTTGAAACTTCTTCACCAATATTTCTACCTCATCTACTGCATCTTTTCACATCAGTATTGTAAGAAAACTGTAAGGAAAACTCATGCTCTGATTCTGTGTTTGTAGAGCACCATAATTAACATGTGTTTGTGGGAAAGTCTCCTAGGTGCTAAAAATGTAAATATGAAATTTTCATTTACTGGTTCAGAACAGTTTGAAACAAACAGAGATCTAAGCAGTTTAGCTGGCAAAATTATAGTGCAATAGTATAAGTGCCTTATGTTTCTGTTTTCTATTCTTTAATGAAGATTTAGTTTTCATTTGTAATTGCCCATTTAGGAAAAGGATGTTGTGAAGTACTAGAGTTCTTGGTAATTTTAGATGAAATATTTAAAAAATGAATGCTGAAAATATCTAACTAGTCCCTTCAGAAAAGGAGTGAATTTTACTGTTTATGAGTGTACTTTTTAATACCAAATTATGTGTAGAATCGCCCGTATCGACTGTGCTGGTAGCATTATGTAATCTGAGGGAAATCCAAATTTCCAAGTATAAGATCTCTTTTTCAGTTGTTTGCTACTTTTCCAGACACTGACTTTTCAAGCTGAGCTTTTGTAGTATGTGTGAAAATACCAAGACATTGGTATTTTATTTTTATTTTTAATACAGAAGACAGCCTTTAAGTTTATGTCTTTTCAATGATATCCCATTCAAAAGCTTCATCAAGAGAAGAGAGATTACTAGATTAACTTTAACCTTCTTTTGAGAAAGGGAACTACCTTCCTTGTAATTCTAAGACTTCTCAAAAACTCAAGGAAATCTAAGTAATCTCTAGGGTTCAGGAGAGTGGGTTTCAATACAGACCATTTAATCTATATTATAAATACTCAGTTGTTGCAGCCTTCAAAACAACACAGCTGCAGGACCTATAGATGTTTCCTGTCTCATATCTAACAACCTAGGAGTTGTTGACTGAAGACTCATTGTCACAGCCTGGACCCATGAGCCACACACTTGTGTCCGAACCTGACTGGGGGAGAAGTAGATTCGTTTGTCTGTGTGGCAGTCTGGAAGCCAATAAAGTCACTCCCAGGGTGGAAACCAAAAGCAACATTTATTTCTCGTTCTGGCAAACATCAACACATCAAGATACTGGTGTGCACAGCTAAGACATAGAGGGATGCAACCACCCAAAGTAACAGAAAGGAATCCCCGAACACAGCCCAGGTCCTTCAGTTCTGATCTGACACACACACCACAATGCAACAGGAGGGAGATGTTGAGAAAGAGAGTGCAGGGGAAGGAAAGAAATTATATTGACGGCAGCAACAGATCTCAGGAACACATGGTGGCAGCAGTAGCTTCTTGCAGGATGCATGGTCCACGCTGGGCAGATCAAAAGTGGGAGTGAGAGTGAGCATGGGAGTGAGAGTGACCCCTTGCCTGGTTCCTTCGAGTTCTTTTATAAGGCCCGTCTAACCCCCATCTGCTTGTGTCTTTTGGGAGGGTCCGGCCTGGGTAGTCTGGTGGGTCGAGGAAGCAGGAAGTAGGGGGCAGCACCCTCTGCTGCATCACCTTGCCTGCTGTAGCCAGCTCTTGATCCAGAGTTCAAGCCAAGCGATGGACAGCTGTGCCCACTCCTTCTCTGCCCTCCTGCTGAACATGGCACCGCAGACAAGCTGGCACCACAAAACACATGAATGGGGAGTCTTCAGACAAAATGTTTAAGACAAAGAGAGAAACATAGTCTAATTTTACACTCATCAATGACAATTCAGTGTTAACCTTTATGCTAGCTGAGGTAAAGTTAATCAGGCACTTCCCAGAAAGTGTCCATTAAATATTAATGCATTTTCATTATTGACTCCTTGATTCTCCTATACATTTCCAAAAATTGTAGAATCATAGAATCATGGAAGTTCAGGTTGGAAGGGATCATAATGATTATCATGGTTCCAACCCCCTTGCCATGGGCCGGTACATGTCCCACTGGAGCACACTTCCCAAGGCCCCATCGAATCTGGCCTTGAACACCTCTACGGATGGGGTATCCACAACTTCCCTGGCCAATCCGTTCCAGTGCCTCACCACTCTCCTAGGGAAGAAGTTCTTCCTTATGCCTAGACTAAATCTGCCCCTCTCCAGTTTATACCCATTGCCCCTTGTCCTATCACCATGAGTCTTTGTAAATAGTGCCTCCCCAGCTTTCTTGTAGGCCCCCATGTAGATGTGCCATTATACAGGAAAACAAAGAAACAAAAATGTTTTGTAGACTGAAATTCTGAATAAGCAAAAGGTAAGTATTTAATGTAGTAGTAGTAGTCAGAGGAACCATGTCTTCAGAGAAGTCCAGTTCTAGTGTTTTCTGTCCCCTGGGTTACCCTTGCTTTTGTATTAAAAGCCCTTAAATTTAGAAATAGAACAAACAAACAAACCATACTCAGGGAAGTGCTTAAAAGATGTTTTAATAAGCTGGAGAGGTCTGAAGCCAGGAAAGGGACTGAATTTTCTACTCTCCTACTTCTTGAATGGAGGCTCTAAACATTGAGACAGTATAAAAAGTTTACGGTATGTCTTTTTCCTCTTCTACAATGAACTACAAGAAAATACAGTACTAACCTCATTTCTGAAATGTTCTGGATCTCCTAGCATGCTGTAGATTTTATCTAATCACACCTTAATAAACTGGGCCACTATGAGAATGCAATTTTCCTCTCCCTAGCTGTTCATTATTTTTCCTGTAACTCAGGCAGGGTGTAGAAAGCCATCTGCTGCGACATATATGCTCTAAAGAAAATCAGATGGCTAAAAGTATTGAGCAGTGATATGTTTACTGAGTTTTAGGTAACTCCAGGGCATGGGTCTGCTGAGCAGAGAGAGTGCTCAGTTTTTCTTTTCAGATCTATAAGCTTAATGATTAAGACTAAAAATATACTTTATTTCATGATCTTAAGGCTTGAAGATCCAATGTTGGGAAGAATATTTTGCATTAATAGCCAGCATGTATTTATGTCTTTACTTGTAAATTCAGTATACCTGACACTATTTTTTGACTGTGAAGCTCAGGAACAGTTATCTTTTCCATAGTTGTGCCAATCTTAAGTAGGAGATCTTTTGTTAGAGAATTTCACTGTTATCATATCCAGGAGAAAAATGTTTTTTTTTTAAAAAAAGCACAGTCAAGATAAAAAAAATTAGAATTCTGTAAATATAAGAACTCATTTTCTTTCATGATATAAAAATATCGTTTAACTTGAAGTTTTCTTTCAACCTCTTTTTAAATAAAAAGAAAAAGTAAATGTAAGGGGTCTACATGTTGTATCTGCAACTGAAGATTACACACAGTTTAGACTGTTCTTTGACACTGAGAGCATCCATTGTTCCAACTATCTCATCTTATTTCTCTGAAAAGCATTTCCTCATATTTAAACTGTTTATTGGAAATTACCTCTAGCCAATACTCAACCATTGAGCTTTGCTTGGGATTCATTTGAGGAAAGTTTTGTAAATCCAAATCAAATTTAAAGCGTGAGTTTTAAGTCCACATTCTAACTGAGTGTTCTGACTTAAAGACAATAAAGTGCCATTGTCCGGAAATATTCCTTGACTTCATTAGGCATACTATTAGAAATGTAGACTGTTCCCCAGACAATTCAGATTCACTTCATGGGATGCTGTGAATATAGCGTTTCAACAAATATCTTGGCTGTGTTCTCTATACATGAAATTACCAAGCACAAATGTCAAGTTTTTTACAACTGCTTTGTCCAACCTCATGTGCAAACTTTGCAGAAAGTGCAATTTTAATATACAGTTACAAAAGTAATATTCAACTAAGTAAAAAAGCTCATTTATAGTACAATAATCTCCTCACTCTAACAACTTAATTTTAAGATTCAGTAATAAAGGAACACTTTATTCTTCCAGGTAATAGGTATTCTATTCATTAAGGATTCACATACGGAACAATTCTATTTCTGCACAAAAGAATTAGAGATCTAGTAGAAAATGTGAAATTCATGGTCTCATAAAGACAAAATTACAGAGAATATAGGTAAAAAAGAATAAAATATTAAAGAATACATGGATGAAATGAAAACTATAGATTTTTTTTCCTAACTTATGAGGAATTACTTTGGAAAGTTAAGAATGTACAGAAGAGAAATTGGGATTTTAAAGCTTTCATAGGTGGATTAGTATGTACATATATATGCTTGTAGACATATTGGCTGATGGTAACCATTTCAGATCAAAGTGTATATTAGATTTAAATAAGGGAATCTTGTGTGTACTCAAATAAGCAATTCACTTACATTATCAAATCCAAATAGCAAGGTACACAGTAAGATAATTCCAGTTTAATACAGTGTTCTCTGCTAAAAATTCTCAGCATGAAACATCAGGATCTACCAAATGAGGTCAGAAAATTCTAATTAATATAATAAAGGCACTGTGACTAGTTGGGGAAAATTAAATGCCTCAATGCTGTATGAATGAAAGTGTGACCAATTGTAAAGCTGTTAAGAGAGCCATTTGCAGAGTGCATTAAGTTTTTATCATTCAGCTTATATACATACTGAATCCAGTCCATGATAGGAGCCAGCATCTCTTTCACATTCTGTTTAACATTTCCTTTATTTGTAGCAATTTGTTAAGCTACCTGTGATGAAGAAACACGGAATTTACTTCATTATTTTTTAGGAAAAGCTCAGCAATCTAAACCTGTATTTGTAAAAGACAGCACTTCATTCTGGTTATTTAGTGGTCAGTTTGTGGAAATGCATTCAAGGTGTCTAGTTTTAGATCATACAATGAAATCTTCAGAGGATACATTCTAAGCTTTTGTCAAAACCTCCCTCAGGGAAAAGCATTAAGTTAGGAGTTATGGTTTAAAATAGCTTTTAGAGCTTCAGTTTTAACTTCAAAGTCAAAAGAATTATATTTAATGCAGGAAAAGTTCTCATGTGTCTCTGACTTTTCCATTAACATCTTTGTTGACTTCTGAACGATGACATACATTAATGTCATCGCACAAATATCAGTCTTTGACATGAACTGGAGAGTCTGCTCAGCATGTTGGCTTCTTTCCAAATTTTGCTTTAGTTACTGAAATCAGACTACATTTTATTTAAACAATGTATAAAAATATTTAATTCATAAAATAGTTATTTACACTTAGATTACTCAAAATTAAACAGGTTTATGGAAAAAAGTTATCTAAATATCTAACTCATTCTTACTATTTTTCAGTGTCTAAAAGAGGCATTGTTCATGAAATCCAAATTTTAATATAAATGAACATGACATGAAATTTTAGAAAAACCATGAAAAAAAACCTGAAAAAGCTAAAGACATAAGGCACATTTGTGTGTATGTATATATACACATCTTTCCTCCCATGACACAAGTTGTTCAAGTGTTCTCGTCTGGCTAGCACTGAAGGACTCATACACAGAGAGACTTCATTGAAGATCATTTACTTTTTTAGAAAATACATTCTTTAAGAATTGAAAAAGCTCTGTCTCCACTCATACTATAGGAAATATCAGTCTCTTCCAGATACACTGGGGAAGATAACAAGCCTCCAGGAGTGAAAGAATATTTCCTAGTACTCACTTTTTGGCAGCCTGGAACAGACCATTGGGAGAACTTAGAGCATAAATTACTTTTATTTGGACTTTAAACAAAAAAACACACTTGTCTGAAAAATAAGATATTTGTCCATAATCACACATTTATACAAAATAAGGGCAGAAACATGTATGTAAAATATAGTTAAAATATACTAGGAGTGCATGTAGTCATACATACATAATTTACAATAAATCATAATTAAAATTCATAAGCCATAGGTTCACTGTGACTTCCTATTCAGGCTACTACAAGAACTGCCATATTGAAGCCTAAGAAGAAAGTTATTCTATACTTTTTCTTCTGTCAGCTTTTAATAGATCTAATTGCCTAATTATGTGCTCCAGTGCAGTGGTGGAGAGTTGTAACATTTCTCCTCTCCCCCAGGGAACATGCAGTCTCTGGGAAGTTGCCATCTGCTTCCATTTAGAATACTGGTGAAATACTCATTTAATCACCAAGGGTTGCCAACTTCATCTGTCACTAAGCTTTGTTCAGAAAAGATTGACTGTTTTATTATTTTAATTCCTGTTAGATGTTGTAAAGAACATCCTAGTAAGAAGGCTGGTTTATCAACAGAAGTTAAAAGAGGTATTTGTTATTGAAAATGACCACAATACCAGCAACTGTACTGTAAACAGAAAGCAGTTAAAGTCAGACATTTCAAAATTATTATCTTATTTTGTTAGTCATGAGTTCATCAGTTTATGAAATCCATGTTCTGAAACGTTTCAATGACCATACACAGCAGATGTTAACACCAAACCAAAACAGAACAACATTGTCTGAGAAGTAAGCAGTTTGGGCCTATTAACAGTCTGCAGTTCAACTCCATTCAGTAGTTTGTGTCAATTACTGCTTGTAAAATGTAGTGGAAATTAAGTGCTTTAACAGCCCATATGAATTGATGGTTATTACATGACGCAACTGAAAACAGTGCCACTGTAACCTCCGTGTGCTTCTCCAAAGAGATTTCAATTCCATTGTCTTTTTCCTGGGTAACTTGCAGACATGGAACTGTTGTATATGTAATGATTAGGAGTGAAAATAATGAAAAACATTTTTCTAGGAAGAGCTGTCCATGTAGTCAGTTAATTAGACTAAGTACAGATACTGACTGAAATTTTTCCAGTGTCCTCAACAGTGGTGTCGGAGACTTGTCAAACATCAGGTTGTGCACCATCTAGCATTTTTGTAAGCAAGAGATATAACAACTAGCAACATTTAGAGAAAATTCAAGCCATCTTTAGCTGGGTAAGTAGTTCTAGTAAAGAAAAGGTTATCTAAACTGAGATCACATTTATAAGCTAAAGATCTGTAAGATCAGACTTCTAGTCAACATGTTAGACCATATAAGCAGGTTTTCCAATGTAAATTATAACTTCCAGTTTTCCCTCTCACTTTTAAGTCTTTAAAGCATTTATAATCTCAATCTTTACATCTCACTGGAATACTTCCCCATTCAACCTTAAGGCAGAGCTCCAAAATTTGATGTCATAGCTTCTCAAAGCCATATTCTACATGACTGAAAAGTGTACCTATGGCCTCTGTAGAACAACTTGGGTAAATCTGAATGCTCTACTACTTTGTTTAGCTAGGGATAATCTTTTTAAGGGTGTAAATTGTCATGGGAAATATATTCTTGATATAAAACATGTTTAGATACCAAGGCGGTGGGCAAAATAAACTTTATATTTATAAAAAGTTGACAATCCTGCTGTATTATATGTTCTTTCACACAGCTTCACCAATATTGATAATAAAGGTAAAGATAAATAATTAAAAAATAATATAAAAGAAAGTAAATTCTATGTCTAGGGGGCATTGTTTTCTGCTAGTCTACAATGTGAGTTCCATGCCAGTAGATTACTTTTCCTCTATTTTTTCCCAAAAATAATGTAGCAGTGATTAAATGCGTAATCATATTACTGTAGCACCAAACTCCTCTAATATGGAGTAATATTAGGTTGTTAATTTCTTTTACCTAGAACATTCAGTAATATCATTTTTTATGCTATAGAGTCTATATTTTTGTTACACCTCAATGTGTCTGTCTCTGCTAAGATGAAAGCTGCAAAATAATTACTAATCATAATCATTTTGAATTTGGTGTCCTGCTATTATGCATTGTTTACGTAAAGGAATTCAACTAGTGAGTTAAGAAATTTATTTTTGAACTGATATTCAGATAACAATAATGAAACCTCATCAAAAGAGGAGAAGCTTCCATCATGAAGGAGGAGTTGATGTTGTGATTACATTGTGATTGCCATTTTGTCTTTTTACAAATCCTCATCAGGACTTTTTGTGTAGTTAAGCACCATTTGGATAGAAAGATAGGGAGGGGATGGAATGAAAACAGTTAATTAAAGATTGTTACAAATTAAATAAATTACTCTCCCAATGCTCTGAAACCAAACCAGCAATTTCAAACTATTATATCCTTTTCTCATCCTGCACTCCCAAAACAAATGAACAAAAGCTATGAAAATACAGAGCAAGTTTAATTTTACTTTTCCTATAAACCAATGTTTGTAGATTTTTCTAGGCTCATTTTTTTAAGGTACTAGTGTTCCATAGTTGCAAGCCAACACACTTAAAGAAAGAAGAGTACAGTAGGTCTTTGTCCTACTGTGAAATGAAGCTATGTCTACACTTAGATGAGTCTGTAGAGATGTTCTGATTTACCTGCAGATCACAATTGCCCTAGAGCTGATAACTTCCTGTTTACAAATAACCCTAATTATTACTTATACTGCTCATTTTCTGATCTCAGTTCTATCTTTTGGTTTACCTATTTTTTACTTTAGGCATGAGTATACTACAGCAACCACCTGGCTGCATGACTTCTTCCATCATGACTGTATCTACTTCAGCTTTACACAGTTTAGCATACTTTATGAGATTAAGAGAACTATTATCATACTTCATGAAAACACTTTTTACAAGATCAAGTGTGTTATTCGCTGTCAAGTTACATTTCAGTTGTTACTCTTTGCTCGTAGCAGATTTCTGTTCAAAACCCCGTAAATGCTCAAAACCTGCATATTTCAGTATTTGGCCATTATTACTACATTTTCTTGCATCCTTCTCATTCTCTCTACATTGTGCATTTTTTACTGAAATGTAATAGTTTCAAAAGCTGTAGTAGTATATCAGTAAAGTATTCTTACTATCAATAGCAAAACCAAAAGCATTGCTGTCACCTAGTCCTAATATTCCAAATCCTTAAAGGCATCTTCCATTTTGACTTAGAAATGTTCAATGGCTGTATGTCTACATTGCCAACTACTTCCCCAGTGCTAAATAACTTGGTATCCAGTTTCTGCCTAATCCATCTAGACTCCAGAAGCTTGACACAACACTTATGAATGCTGAGGAGCTTGATTCAATAGTCTCTTACTAAATTGTCTACCATAACTAGACAACATCAGGTCTTCACACAAATTAATCTTGCCATCTTCATTTTGAATCTTGACCATTGTGGTGTACTCTCACCCTTTAAATGTAAAACTAAATGGATAAAAGTCAGAAATGGTCAGAGGTCAGGGCCAAGCCATTCATCTTCCCAAAAAATTTCCTTTATGAAGAGTCAGTAAAATAACTTTTTGTCAATCCCTGAATCCAATAATAACTATTTCTTCCTAACCAATAGCAAAAAAAAAAAAAAAAGAGTTTGTTTTAATGAATTCATAACTGAATGGACAAGTCTATATGTAATTATCTTGAAATGAAATATAGATTCTGGAATTGGTTCTTTAGTTTAACTACACTTTTTTTCCTCACATCTTATAGGTCTTTTTTGGTTATTTGCATTTTTATATTTCTGATATACTTTTCAGAATTTCCACATAGTATTCATGAGAGTGACCATACGCATCCATCATGACCACCACTGGTTGTTATTGCTTGAGAAAGTTCACTGGGAAAGGTCAGACTGTGGGGACAGGGAAGAATGCCGTCACACTTGTGCTGTCCTGTGGCATGCTCTTCAGAAAAGACTAATTTTTCACCACTTCTTTTCCGGTTATGAGGTTAAATCACCTACTCATCCAGTAACAACTGGAATAGGTAGTCAAGAGAAGTTATGGATGCCTCCTTCCTGGAAGTGTTCAAGTCTAAGTTTTGCAAGCCTTTTAGCATGGCTGGGGCTGTGGAACTATATGATCTTTAAGAGCCCTTCCAACCATTCCATAATTCTGTGATGATATGTTTCCCTGGGAATTGACATAATGAGGTTATTGATGGAAACAGGATGTAAGGCTGGGTGTAAAATTTATATTAATTAACATTAACACATTTTTGTATACTATATTTTTTATCCTTCTCTAAATGTAATTATCTTTAGAGAGTCTTGCCATAAATGCTGTATTTCAAGACTACTACAGAACAGGAGCCTCGGAAATCATGAAGTCTTTGTGGGGCATGTCAAAGAAATAAACATTAATTAGACAACTTTCCCCCTTCTATTTTTCACTTCTATTTTTCTTTCATTTAGTTACCTTTAAGGATTTTTTTCCCCAATTTTCTTTGTTTTATATTGTTTTAATTTCATGCATAATACATAGAGAAGTATCACATGAATCTTTCATAATGTGTTCCCACCAATACTATAAGAACGTCTTCATCAGAGTTATTGCAACTGAAAGAATCTTGAAACTGAATAAAAACTTAGAATATTACAAGTTATTATGAACATTGATATTCCCCCCCCCTTTTTTCCCTTTATCATGTTCAATGTATTGATTTAATTTGAAAAGTGAAAAAACTTATTAACAAGTCCTACCAACATTTCCTTAGGCACAGCACAGAATTTTCCTTTAGTTGAACCAATACTGTGCTTTGCAGATCAATATTAAGTGCTGGTTAAATGATGTCACATAGTATACAGAGGGGTCTAGTTGTTTTACACCTCTGATTGGCAGTGCTGGAGTCACCAATTTTTTCTTCCTCCATGAGGTCTACAAGCCAATCCACAGTAGACTTTCAGTCCTCTCATTCCAGATATTAATCCAGTCAACCCCAGGTCTGAAAATAAGTTATACTAAAGACACTGCTCTAAAATATGTCCAAGGGGAAAAATGTGATTTATTCACATATTGTAATTAGAAGCTCTCAGAGACGTAGAGAGCTTTTGGACTTTTTCATCTGTCTCGAAGGTTTAAAGCAAATATTTGCAGCATGGTAGATCCCACTCATATAAAGTTTCAAATTCAGTGAAAGCCTGAAAGACCTTAAAAGTAAATAATTTTTTAAAAAAGCTTAAGTGAATTAATTATGGTGTTACTAAGATATCAGTTTAGATTTCTGCATTCTTTAATTTTCTATTTGCCTATATAAAGAAAGTGTTTTTACTGTCTTTGTTATTAAACCATCACTCTGAAATTGCAGTAGTGCATGTTACCTGGTATTTGTGCCTAGATTTTAATGTAATTGTATTTTACTAAAATTTTCAACTAAATATTACTTTTCAGTCATAATGCTGTAAAACTGTAACCTCTTAATTATGTTTCTGTGCCAAAAAAGCAATATAAAATTGCAGTTCAAAATTTATTCTATATATGTAATTACAAAATAACATTATATCTGTCTTCATATAATCCTCTCATCTGAGAGTTCCTATACAGAAAACATATATTCAATAAGATTCTGAACTGTTTTACAGTCCTACTAAAATAATTCAGTGTAAGACCTCCATTAACAGACAGTTCTGAGAAGCTTAATGTTTAGCCTAAACTTGATATTTTTCCATTTTATACTAATTAAGAAATCTTTGCACCTTTTCCAATACCACTGAACAATGCTTCTTCACTTATGTCTTTACAGAAATTATTTCAATAACTTTCTTCTCCATTAACATTAAAATTCTTCCAGCTTACCGGTGTCCTTCTTGTAATTTAATGCCAGACTTCTAGACCCACAGAAGTGATCTAACCAGCGTCATACAGAATCCATTATCTTGTTTTATCCAGAACGTGATGCCTCTGGACATCCACATGTATGCATCAATCAATATCAGTTTCTCTTGCTTTCAATATGTCTCAGCTTCACTTTGGGAATTGCAAAAATAAAGGAAGGACAATGACTTATTACAAAGGACAGAGACATTAAGTACAAGACACAAAATTCTAACAGAAAATGCTAGTTCCTAAAGCTAGCATAGTATTTGGAAACAGCCAGTAATCATCTTTATTCTTATAAAAATCCGTACCTGTCGGCATGGTATTGAATTATTCCCTTAGTGCAAATTGAAGATATCTCTTTGCCAGGCTTGATTGTTGTAAGCAATGGCAAATGTAATAGTAAAATTAACTGTCCCTGAGATCAAAAACTGTTACATGAAGAAACATCAATCAGGATACCCCAGCCATAGTGAATACCTTGTGAATTTTTCATGGGCTATAATGAATCTTACTGGATTGTGAATAAGAATAATACGTAAGTAAAAATTATTCTAGTATTATATGTCTTGCTCAGCACTTCTGAACCCCCCATCTGAAAAGTCCACATATGGACCTTTCATATGGAATACTGTTCAAATACTATTGTCCAATGTGTATTTGTAAAAAATTGAAAATATTTTAGTAACTGAAGACTGTAGAAGATTTGAAATATTCCAGAAGTTATTAATATGACTTCTAGCTATTCATAGTCTAAAAATGTGTATGGTGCTTATTCTTACACCAGATTTTATAGAACACAACAGTTAGAATGAGAAATAAATATCCTCTTAAGACAATACAGGAATATCCCCTGTCTTTGTGTGTTTTCAGAATTAATTAATTTCCAGCAGATACCCTTAGAACAAAAATGAGCTACCAGATATCAATAAAATTTTTTAAAGGAGAGATAACATTATCTTATCTGTGCCCATATATGCACGTGTATATTTAATCCTCTGAATTTTATGCTATGCTTTATTGGAATGAAAGCAATTATTGTACTTTTAAAGACCAACAGGAAGTTGTGCTAACTAAGAAATATAGGCCAAAGAAAAAAACACCTTGTAAAAATGTAGTTTATAGTTTTCTCTGTGTGTTGTTTTTTGGGTTTTTTTTCTTCCCCTGCTTCTGGAGATCCACTTCCTGATGCTCCTACCATAATAACTAATGAATCTTATTTTAATAGTATCATTTCTGGGTATAGTGCAAATAAGCAAGGTTTTGATTTCAAAATTGAGCTTTGAAAGGTGGTAAAAATGACATATTTTCATAAAATTTATCTCACTGAAAATTTGATTACTTATTTTACTTTAAATACTCTCATTTTAAAAGCATTTCCTTTTCATTTATCATAATGCAGACTATTACAACTAGATTTATGGAACACTTTTTAAAAAAGAAACTGTTTTGTTAAAAAATTAAAACCACACTAAAGCACACCCATTCAGATGTATTTCTTTCACTGATCATTAAATGGACAGAGAGAAAAAAACTCAGATTTTATCATGTTTTTTAAAAATAAATAAACAAAAGACTAGATCCAGCAAATGAGTTAGGCATCTAAACTTATTTCACCGAAAAATAAAATAAAATAAATCAAATCAAATCAAAATAAAAGGAGTAAATACCTCAACATAACCCCAACAAAGGCACAATAATAATCCAACAGGAACAACAAAACCAAACACATTAAGGACAGTGAAGGGATTATTCGTGTTTGTAATTTTTTTAATTTATATTTTTTTAATATACATACCTTGCAGATAGAGACTATAGAAATAATGATTTAAATTTATTATTTTAAAATATTTTGGCAAACATTTCAAATTTCTAAATAAGAAAGAGAAAGCCATTTCCTAATGTAAACTTTCATGAAAATTCTCAAAAACTTTAACAAAATTGAATAATGATTGTAGGAACCATTCAGATTCTTCAGGTTTAAGTGCCTGCATCCATCTTTCATAAAAGATCGGGGTCATAAGTGTATGAGCCAAATTAGACAAGTTCAGATTTTAGACATCTTGAGATAGACAACAGAAAGTAGGGACCTGCAAACTGATTTATAAATTATTGTATCTAATACTTCATTTAGTATTAAAGAAATGACCTGAAGAAACTACACTGTAGTCTCATTTCTTTAGGTAGATACTCATAATACTTCCTTCCAAGTAGAAAAGAGAGTGTGCAGATATCCCTGATGCTTGGGGAACTATGAGGAAGGATGTGCAAGCTCATGCCAAGCAGCTTAAGTAGTGCCCTAAGAATCTATTAGCGCATGTTGCCGAGCTAAAGAAGGAAGGCAACATGTAAGACCTGATGTCACAAAAAGAAAATATGTAGTGCAGATCTTGACATGTGCTATCAATGTTACTTTCAGTTAAGGGGAATGAAATAAATTCTTGAATAATAGTCTAAATGAAACACTGAACTTGATTGTCTGTGAAATAAGTTTCTACTTACTTATGCTATTCTTTACACAAAATGATTTGACATTTTCCAGCAGAGTGAAGGATATTTGGGAACAAATAAAATGAATAAGGACAAGAAATTATGTACTTGAAGGTACTTGAATTTATACTAATGTCCTGTTTGCCTACATAGAATTTGAATTCAATTAATTACATATATGTAATATATACTGGCCATTTCTAGTGGATTGAGTTTGACTAGCAACTAAGAATCAACCTAGTTCCTCTGTCATCCTCCCCCTAAGTGGGAAGAGGGGAAGAATAAGAAAAGGAAAACCAAGAACACTTGGACTGAGATAAAGACCTTTTAACAGGAGAAGCAATGTTATGTGTGGAAGCAAAGTAAAATAAGAAATTTGTTCAACATTTTACATGAGCAGGTATATTCACCCACTTCCAGGTGAGGTCTTGAACGTGTTTTCTCATCAGTTTCTTGGGAAGAAAAATGTCATATCCACAAATTGTTTTCCATTCCTTCTCCTTTCCCCAAGCTTTTACTACTGAGAAAATGTTCTATGGTATGGAATGTCCCTTTGGTCAATGCAAATCACCTGTCCGCAATTTCTTGCATATCTCTACCATTTCACTATAGGGTGCATAGTGGGGAAAAAGAGAAAGCCCTTACACTGTGTAAGAACCGCACAGTAATAGCCAAAATGGTGGTGTGTTATCAGCACTGCTTTAGCTACAAATCCAAAGTACAGCACCATACAAGCTGCTATGAGGAAAATTAACTTCATCCCTGCCAGATCCAATATATCACCATATCTCAGGATTCAACTCACCTGCATGAACCTCTTTTTCCAAACAAGAGTGTAATGAAAATGTGGTGCATGTTTAATGCACTCTTTTAAACAAGAAAAAAGATTTCTTGCCTATTTAAGAATAACTCATTTGGACAGTTCACTATTATTTCTTTAACTAAAACACTTTATCCAAGCCACACAGTCTTCACAAAGTCCAGCTGTATTAGTTTTGTATTGACACATAGGAAAGGTTCAGTGGATGCCAAAGGTATAATGCTGTCAATACAGATGAGACAGACAGCAAGAAGAAAAGTAAATGGGGTAAAGCTGGTAGACAGGATCATACTGAAGATCTCTTACAGCTCTGAGAATAGCTCCCAGATCTTTTGGCTCCTCCCACAATGACTTCATGTTAACAAAATATAGATCCTACTATTTGATGTAAAGGAATATATTTCACAAACTCAGATTCCACTTAAACTGTACTTCAGCCACAATGCAACATGAATACCCAAGATTAGCATTCCCTGCTTTGTTCAAGTCAGAGAACCAAGCCATCAGCTCCTTATAATTCCATGTTCTGGAGTTAGATTTTATGATGACAGATATTATTGTTACTGAGCTTAGGAAATTTTCAGACTTCTGAAAAGAAAGGCTTTGCTTTCAATTTACTAATGTTTGTAATATATAGCAATGATAAGTGATAGCACTGGAGAAAAGGAGAAAACAAACTCCAGACAAGCTTGTCCAAACAGATAAAGACTGAATATATATGGAAATTAAAGTATCTGTCTTTCCTTGAGTAAACAAGCAGGTAAAGCTTGTAAACTTTCACTTCATAACACTCACGTTATGAGGCACCCATATTTCTGACACTAGGCATATGCATCATGGGGATTTATACTGTAGCTCTTTCAAGCATAAACAGAGATTTCATTTATATCTAGGAGGTTCCTGGAGTGT
>WAAB01013969.1:1150-43642 GCA_013389865.1 Piaya cayana | reverse complement strand
CCTATCCTCTTTGTCTTTTCCTTTTTTCCTTTCCTTTCCCCTTTCCTTTCCTTTCATTTCCTTTCCTTTCCTTATAAAAATCCAAAGGGTGTGTATAAAACCTGTTTTTCATCAGAAAAGCTCATTAGCTGAAAATTGGTTTAGACCTGTTCTGTGAAATATGTTCCTGAAGAACACTTGTATAAGGTTTTCTGCCATGGTCTTAGTTTCTTATTTAAGAGCATCCACTGCTGCTGTATTTTTTGAAGAATGAACACTTCAACACATCAGCATTTCTAAACTTCCCTACGAGAGTTTTAGGCAGACTTTGTCAGGTATTGTGCTGGTTACATTCAGTCAGAATGTAATGCAGAGATTTTACATGGTGGTGACAACACACATTTAAGTCTTTTTTGCTGTTGGTCTAAATACTACTGGGATTTTTTTCCCTAAACCATAGCAAAGTCAAAATAACGAATTGCTAGACATGAGAATTGTATGGCCTTTTGTTATTGCAGAGGAGAAAAAAAAAGATGTATTGTGTTTAATAGTTGCTGTGCGCTCTACCAATAATTATTAAAAGACGCAGTCAAATACCAACATGACCTGAAATGCTTCATTGCGTTCTGCTAGAGTACTTGCAGTTTGTGCTTTGCAAACTATATTCTTGAGGTTTTAAACACTGCACCAAAATAATTTCGGTGTGATAGCGTTCCCCAAGGAAAACACAGACGCTGCAGTGATGTTATCGGACAGTTAACAGCACTGTTGATCACACCTAGCCAAGATAAACCGTTCTCTCTATGTAGCGTAGAGGGCTGCCTCCTCAAAATTGTTGTGCAGGTGCAGGGAAGAACTAAGGGTATGACCCTGTGAATGGAGAGAGTGTCATATAACAGGAAACTAAAATAGAATCATATCCCCATATTGATTGCGGAGCACTCTATGACTTCATAGATCAAGAGTGGGGTGTGGAAACAGCTATTTGAGTGGTTGCACAAGTTAATGCCTGTCACAGACGTCAACAATTTTCATTCTTTATGTTATTGGTGGGCACATAAAAGTTTCCCAGTGGGACTGTGAATCTTGTGAAATTAGTACACATCTGTTGAATGTATGCAGCCGAGAGGTCTCTGGAACCTCTCTGTAGACTACTCAGTGTCTGCAGATCATGGGCTGAAAATCCCAGTTCGTCATCCAAACCTGAAGAAATTCAGAATGGAAATAAAAATAACATTTCTAACTGCAAGAAAACTGTGATTTGGTGTCGGAACCTTCTAAGAAAAGAAGCGGTAGCACGAATCCTAATTGGCTCCCAAGTTTGGCTGATTTATGAATGAGATGATAAAGCCCTAAAAAATTAAATTCAGGACTACTTTATAACTATGTTTTCCTGTATATAACTTCTACATGTTCCTAGGAAACAAACAAACAAACAAACAAAAAAACTAAGATCAATGTTGGAGGCCTTTTACAATTTAGCTGAAATTTTTGAACATTCATGAGACCTCAAAATTATTTTGCAGGCTGCTGACTATTTCCCTGGGAATTTTAGATTAAAATTGAGACGTGGTCGCACATTTAGAGCTGTTTTAGTGAAGATCCATGGATATATGGTTGCAAGCTGGAGCTCCCGTAACTCCAGGCTGAACCTATGGACATATGCAGTAATTCTGACGATTTTGAAAAGCATCAGTCATGACACAGATTCCGCACACTTGGATGGACCTACTGTACACAAGCTGAGCACTTTTCTCCAGACAGGTCTTCAGTATATCCTATATTGTACTTTCCAATTCTAGGTAACATTCACTAGTTTTATACACTAAGATACATGAATATTAAACCACAATAGATCTGGATTAAGTTGTAAACTACTGACTCGAATGAAATTAAGAAATGTTTGGAAGATTAAAACCAAAAATTCTTTGAGAAATCCCCACCTACTACATGAGACAGAGCAGCTGAGCATGGTCTGATTTTAGTATTACTTATATTTTGAGGTAAAAGCAGTTTATCTTAAATAATTCTGAGTACGATTTATCTAACCCCTTTTTTTCACAGATAAAGAGATTCGAGCATTGCATGGACTGAGTTACCCTCCCTCACCATGTCACCAACTATAACTTCCTTTTTAACTGTTAAGAAAATGTTCATGTTGAACTTGATGATCCGATGGGTCTCTTCCAACCTGGTGATTCTATGATGTGGTTCTGCAATATATTTTCAATATATTAATTGTTTCAATGGAAAACTTTGTTAGGTAAACACATTTTTAACACATGAAATATATCCTTTCAAGGCCATTGTTCTGCTGGCTTGAGTCCCATTGCATTTTTAAATTCAAACAGCCTGGGATGAGGCTTTTTTTCCTGAATCTTTATTCTCTTGAAGGCAATGCCTGAAGTCCACTCACTTCAAGGGAAAAAGACCTGGCACCAGTGCAGAAGCTTGGCTAAAATGTCTTTGCCTGAAAGCAACTTTTCTGGATTGTGTTCCCTGTTTTGCAGATAGTTTGTCACCTCTTACGGATTTGTCTTCTTAAGCACAATGCACAAACTTTGTATTTCAGTTATGTGGCTAAATTGTTACTGATGACAATTAAACTAAGCTCCTGTTTTACAGCACTAACTTATCTTACTCTTTTTCTGACTAAGCTAGAGTTCAGGGACACAGAAATGTCACACAAGGCCTGAGCTCCTGGAAAACATTTGTTACCTTTGAGGCAGACTGGTGCAATGCAGTGCGTTGATTCACTTTTAATATTGAGCCAGAAAAGGCGACCCATATTTTTTAAATATCAGATGTTCCTGTTTGGCCTCTAGGATATATTTCTGCTTCAGCAGAGTCAGGTAATTCAGATAAGTCCTTCTTCTTCCCTTCTTCCACCTGTCCTTGGAAGTAGGCAAAAAAAGCTTTCCCTCAGATTAAAGAATCTCCCTTCATTCTCACAGCATCAACGCTAGGAGGAACGGGGAATCTGCTTCCTTGAGAAGTAACCTGCAAACTGGTGCTTAAAGCCTGGCTGTGGGAAGACATGGCTTTTTATTTCCTTGGACTGAGGTGGAAATTAAAGTTATGTTAGCTGCCTCCCGGTATATTGATCTAGAGGCTGCTGCTGTTTGAAGGCTGCTGATACGCACTTTTTGCATAGATGACCTTGGTGATAAGTGTACTCAACCAGAGCCCCTTTGCAGCCAGCAAGACTTCCTTGATTCCCATGCACAGGAGCTGTGACTTTGTAGCCCTTTGGCTGAGAAATTTAGGTAGGGGTAAGGAAAACAGGTTTGTTTCCTTTGATCCTGTTCTGCTTTTCTTTCTGCTTTAACCCAGTAATTATCCAAGGCAAAGTATGTTATCTGTCGCTGGAGAAAACAGCGACTTAACTGAAATGGTTTTCTGCTTTCGAGGTTTACATTGCAATGAGACACAGTTCTGCAGCTGCAACCCTCAGAGGCATCCTCAGCCATGCAAAAGACAGGTTAAAATGCAGACAAAGCGGTTCCTGCAGATAATCTGGGCTTGTCACATTAATGCCATCACTCTCAACCAGGATGTTAGTGCTCTCCCAGAGCTCATGTAGATGCGCAGGTGTTCTGCTCTGTTGTGTGAGATGGTTGTCTAATGACTGTCTAACATTAAACAGTAGCCAGTGCTGATGGCTGCAGTGCCAAAGTCCTTTTAATTCAGTGTCTGCTCTCTAAAAGTCAAAGATAGTGTTTCTTTCCCATGACATCTTGTGAGGCTAATGGCATCTTGTGAGGAACTTGCTGCACAGATCAGGTTGCTTGGGGCCTTGTGCAGCTGAATTTTGAATATCTTCAAGCAAATTCCTCCACCTCTCTGGGTTTCTGTGTGAGCGCTTGTCAACCTTCATAGTGGGAAAATATTCTTTCTCTCTAACTGGATAACAACTTGTGTCTGTTGCCTTTTGTCACAGAATCAGAGAAGAACAGTACGGTCGGGGTTGGAGGAGCCTCTGGAGATCACCCAGTCCAACCCCTCTGCTAAAGCATGTTCACCTAGATCAGGTTGTGTAGAAATGTGTCCAGGCAGGTTTTGAAAATCTTCAGAGAAGAAGATTCCATTTGTCTTTATGAGGAGACTTGTGCTTGAACAGTGCACCAGAAGCACCTTGCTCTGTTTCGCTTAAATCTTCTCTCTATGTAATTGTGGACAACATTAACCTCTGCCCTAAGGCTTTTTTTGCTGAAAACTGAGCTAATCCAATTCCCGCATTCTCTCATTGAAAATCAGATACGAGTAGACGAGGTCCTGAGGGACATGGTTTAGTGTTTGATAGGAATGGTTGTACTCGATGATCCGAGGGGTCTCTTCCAACCTGGTGATTCTATGATTCTGTGATTCTGTAATAACAGGATGACACTAGAATATCTACAAAGATGGCAGTTCTGAAAGGGCTCTGAAAAGAGGTCTTGTCCCTCATTTTTNAGGGGTCTCTTCCAACCTGGTGATTCTATGATTCTATGATTCTATATAGAAAGAATGGCAGTTCTAAAAGGGCTCTGAACAGGAGGACTTGTCTCTCCCTTTATCACCAGAGCAAGACAACTATCTCTGTACCATTTCTGGACGATTTGATCTACTTTGTTCTAAAAGATTATCCTGGAGTGGTGTTTTCACTGTCTCCCTAAATGCTTGAGTCCTCGATAAGTCTCAGTCTCAGACTCAGTCTCAGTCTCCTCTTCCTTTAGCGTAACAATTCAGTCAACAACTTGATAACGCTCAGTTCTCTTTTGGTCCAGCTGGACCATATTTTTCTTCAGTTAAGTTGTCCATAACTGGATACAGTGTTCAATGGAGCAGAAAAGCTTGTTTATGTCTCCCCGTTGATGTGTGTCTCTGCAAGCACTTTTCTCATTTCTGAGTCTTTCGCTAATTCTGGGGATCCAGCCAACAGGCAAACTGTCTACTTTGAAAATATCAGGATGTGAATGAGTGGTAAATCCTTGCTTTAGGGAAAGGAAAATCTATATCTTAATGCTTTGAAGTTTTTGATGAGTAAGAATGTCGTGGACAACTGTATAGAGAGGTCACAAGGTAGCAGAAAATCAGACTAGACTCCCCTATGCAACCAGCCACTGGAAATCTGTCTATATCTCTGCTTTTTTCTTCTGATAGATACAAGGATGTGTTACCCTCTCTTTAGCATTCTGATGTACAAAATATGAGGCTATCACTCAGGAGAGTTTTTCATTCTCAGAGGATCATAATGTTATATCTACGCTGATGATAAATTTGGGAGTCTGGAGGATTTGATTTAGAACAGTTCCTTGCAGCCTGACAGAGGTTTATGGAAGCCTCTCTGTCCATCCTCAGATCTTTTTTTATACTCGATAGCTTATTTGTTATACTGAATGTTACTCTTAACAAGTCCAATTTTCCTCATGATCTCTCACCAAGCGTACTTGCTACAAACACCCTCTATATTTAGTTACAAATTTAAGAGCTAATGCTTAAATAAAGAGGAAAAAAATAAAAGAAAAAAGATAGGAAAGAGAAGTTTATAAAGGAATTGTTAATCTTTTGTTGGGTTTTCCTTGAACTTCCTTGCAATATTTGAAATACAGTCTCTACGTGACAGCTGCTTATCTTGCATCTCTAGTGTGTATAGCAGGCTGCAGGCTTTAAGCTGAATCCTGCCTAATAGTTTCAATTTTTTTTTATAGGATATATGTGATCATGACTGATGTAATCTAAGAGAGTTCACAGGAGGCACAGGCTTGTTCACAGATAAAGCTTCTTAACTTTACACGAACAATATTCTTTACTCTGGGAACTTCAAGTCAGGCAATTCCATATAAGCATTTAAGGAGATGTCCTTGATTTTAAGAACCACGACTCACAGGGGGACTGTTTTTCTAGAAATGCTTTCACTGTCCCCCATCTCATGAATTATGGTTTTGTGGGGAGTTGATTTTGGTGTATATATATGAATAAAAAGTCTAAAATAATTTTTTTATTTGAAAAATGCGGTTTATTTTCTGTAAACCTTTAATTTAGACCTAGATTTGATAATGCTGTCATATCAGATATGCACATGTGTGGATCAGCTGACTGTATCTTGAAAGAACGCAGTTTCTAGTCAGGCGAAGATTTTAAAGGCCCTAAGTCAGGAAAGCTTATAAGTTTGTACAAAAATTTGGGAATCTAGCCAAATCTGTAATGTAAGCCTGGCCTTTTAAAGCTCACTGAATTGTATTATTAACCTTGGAATAAAAAAAAAAAAATAGGATCATTTTAAAATCTTACTTTTATAATTAACATGTGCAAGTGATAGAAAGCAAACAGCAACCCTCCCCTGGACACCTACTCCTCATTTGCACATGCTAATTACTTACATTTGCATACACATGTGAAAATAGAGCACTTTCCCCATTAGTACTGATCACATTCCTCATTAAGTAAAGTAAATACCCCCAAAATACAAACACAGTCAGAGCTAAATTTAACATTATTCTACATAGACTGACAATCACGCATTCTTCATGCTTTTTAGCTAGCTGGGATAGTAACTTTCAATGAAAAAAAAACCCAGCTGCATGCTTTGATATTGGAAATAACTCAAACTCTGGCCAGGTCACCTCCTGGCTCTGTTAGGGTTCCGGTCTGCAGTGGTCAGATGTTGGAAAGCTGAGCAGCTGCTGGCACAGGCTGCTTGTCTGCACTCAGCTAATGTAATTTCCTCTCTGCGAATTGTGAACACGACTCCATTCAGCCCAGAGGGCTCAGCAGCCCTCCCCCATTCGAAACATTGGTAGGGTTTAGATGGGAGAGCGAGAATAAAGATATTACATTTCTGCCTGGAAGTTAAGATGGACTTTGCCTTGTTATAGGTGCTAGTTTGTTGGTGGGTTTGGTTAAGGAGCATAGAGATGGGCTTAAAAAAGCAGTTTGAAGTCATTTACACTGCCGCTACAAACTTCTTGCTGATGAAAAATCAGCTCAAGAGATCACGGATGAAAAGGGCATCACACCAGGATGAATATTTAGCTCAAATCCACAGTTTACATTAGAAGATTAATACCTAAATATTTTATATATTGTAATGTAAGCCTGGCCTTTTAGAGCTCACTGAATTGTATTATTAACCTTGCGATAAAAAAAAAATACAGGATCATTAAAAAAAATCTTACTTTTATCATTAACAGGAGAGGGATTTCAGTATTGAGATGCAGAAATAGTGGACAGTATCTTGAAATAGTCACATGTTTCTTTTATACAGCTGGCTATGCAAATTTGACTTTATTTCAGCTCTAGTAGATGATCTGTGAAACACTAAAAATAACTTCATCAAAATACTTATTGTGGAGGCAAGGTCAATTGAACAAAATTACTAGGGTTCATGAAGACCATAATGGAGAATGAGAAAGGAAGTTATGCAAACATGTACAAATCAAAACATCTTCTCACCTTGAATGCTGTGTGTAGTTCCAGCCTCCTAAACTCAGAAGTTGGCACAACAGAAATGGAAATGATTCTGCAGTTTGTAGCAACAATTATTAAAAAGTGAGACCGTTCACCTTAGAGAGGAAAAAAATTAGCTAGACCACGATAAATGTATATAAATAAGCAAGATATACAGATGTAGTTACGGCAGAGGTCTGATCAACGCTTTCTCAAAACATTAGAACAAAGAGTATTTCCTGAAATAGAAAGGTAACAGATGTTAAATCCAGAAGCAAAATATTTTTTGCAGCAAAATACTAATTAAACTTTGTATTCCATTGCTACATGATATCGAGTTGATCACCAATCTGTAAACTCAAAGAAATTCTTTAATAGAGGTAACCAACCTGGGATTCCAACAGATTTGTATCCTATATCTGTCCTTTTCTCTTATTTCACTGCTAT
This sequence comes from Piaya cayana, assembly GCA_013389865.1. Taxonomy (NCBI): domain Eukaryota; kingdom Metazoa; phylum Chordata; class Aves; order Cuculiformes; family Coccyzidae; genus Piaya; species Piaya cayana. The sequence continues at coordinate 35,788 of WAAB01013969.1, read as the reverse complement.
CTTTTACCTGCTTGATTATGAAAATGGTCAGTGTGCTGGACAGGAGACACATACTAATAAGTTAATGCGTATTTCATTAAGGGATGAGATTAACATGTTAACAAACCTTCATTCTTTTTCTTTCTAAAAGGGATGGTGGATCTTGAGAGCCTGGAGACTTCTCTGATTGAAACTGAGTTAGATATTCAAAAGAGAAACAGACAGATAGGTTATTAGATCAAAATAAATGAGGATAAGAGAGTTCTGCTTTCCCAAGAGAAACGTAATTTACCCTCGGCTGCAGTTCAATTTTCATCGTGGAGCAGCTTCTAAGGAGAATGTTCCCAGAACACCACCAAATCTGGGATATTGTGAAAGATTTTGTGAGCGTTTCCAGTATTGGCTGAGCACTGAAGTCAGACAGTGCTCCAGCGTTGGCTGGATGTGGAGCCAGGAATATGCCATCAATGAGGACGATGCTTCTCTTGCCCCCTGCCTGGCTTCAAAGCCAGCTGGAGGGCCGTGGCGGGAGATATACAGCCATGCCTGACTGAACGCAGAGGCAGAGGATCAGTAAGTTTGCTGGGGGAAATCCAGGGCTGAAGCCCAAATTTGACATATAATAGCTTGAAAACGTTGCAGAGCAGAACATTAGGAAATTTTGCTCATATATTTCTGTTTATTGGAAAGATCATGTGTCATGCAAAGCTTGCTAACTCCTTCCTAACTACAAGAGTTGTTCTCTCCAGTACTTGTGGGTGTTTACCTTGTATTCAGAAAAGCTTTTTATTTTCTCAGACATTTTTTCATAGAAATAAGGATATTTTCTTTCTAGTAATCTTTTTTCAGCTTACAAGTCTAAAAGAGCGTAAGCTGTTTCAAGAGAGAGAAGAGCACGTACTTGCAGTCCAACATCACTTAACTGGGATCAAACAAAGCGATGTGCAAGCTATCTTCAGCTCTTGGAGACATTTCACTATCTCTACACATCTTCTTTACAGAAGTGCAGGAGTTTGGAGAATAAAATGCCTTCTGCCATCACACATAAGCCAAGATTCTTCAAAATCAGAAAAAATAAAAAAACAAAACAAAACTTTTCTGAGCTGTGGAGAATCTTGTGTAAGCAACCTATGTTTTTGCCTCATCCTACTATTACTTCCAGAGAGTGGAGCTGAAAGATTGAAGTGGTATGTTTTGATCCAGAGCCCCCTCATTTGCACAGAAAACTTCTCCATTAATGGTCCTTAGGCCTAACTTGAAACAACTTCAGGAAGTCGTTGTACTTTAGAAAGGTGTGTTGTATCTTTTTTGATCCAGTTTTACGGTAGGAAGCCAGTAATAGATTGGGTGCTGTGATAGGGTTTGAAAAGCAAGTGGTGTAGGGGTCCAGTGAAAACGATTTTCATGGAAACTTTGATGGGAATGGTTGGACTCGATGATCCGGTGGGTCTCTTCCAACCTGGTGATTCTGTGATTCTATGAAATGTCCAATTTCTGGCAACTGAAATAATCTATGTTCAATAAATTTAGAAGTATCTGTACTCTTACTGACTATGTGTACAGTATCTGTAAACTTACTGAGACAATCCTTTTGTGAGAATTACATAGAAAAACCATAGAAATGAATGAGTTTCGCTAAGAGGTCAGAAATACTTGCGGCTTATTCAAGGGAGATTAAGAAGCAAGACTTTGTAGTGGGAGGTGTAGAAATGCTTCCCTGAAATTCTCATTTCTCTGTCATTTTAGGAAATGGGTGCGTGTGCCAAAGTATCTCGTTGTTCTTCTGATGTTTTTATCAGATCCATGTGAAATGCCGTTGGTTCCAGCCTTGAAATGTAAATTTGTCTTACACTGCTCTTACTGCCAGTAGGAAGACTAAAAATACATATGTAATGATGTTCATGGAACGCTTGCAAATGCCTTTAGATGATGATCCCAGCTCTTTTTTTTCTGTTATCCAAAATAGTGTTAATTTCACAGGCTCATTTTTGGCCAAAATGTATGGAGTTGTATTTAAATGGAAAATTCATCTGAGAATAAAGCGACTTAACTATTACAAGGACTTTGCCAAGTAGGTAGGTCACCAAAATGGAGCCTGAATTAAAAAAAAAAAAAAAGAAAGAAAAAAACATATTTAGGTTTTGCCAATTTATTACGCTTACATCTGGTTTCATGATTTTCTTGTTACTTTAAACATTCTTTGCAGTGTTAGAAACCCAAAACAACCCACAAGCCTAGTAATTCAGGAAGGCTTATAATGGAGGCAGATTTATTTAATTTTGTTGAGCGGAGAAAAATGAGAAAAGTAATGAATAAGCTAGGAAAAGGAGCATAATCATCATAACCACTGGTAGTTGTTACAAAGGCTTCTGACTAATGACAACAGAGACTTAGAAATTGGGGACGTTTTAAGCCTGGTGCCTAAAAGCATGGATGTAGGAAAGTACACAAAAGTGACTATTTAAAGCTTGGAGTCAGGAAAATGTTTCTGCTAAAACCATATTTAACAACTGGCCTGAGTGGAGGCAGAAATAAATTGAGTTATACAGCCAAGATGATGGGGGTTTTTTAAGGAAAAATGTCCCTGTGTTTATTCTTATGGGAACCAGGAGCACTCAGGCTGTCTGAAAACCAGACATATTAAAGATTTTGATTCCATTAACCTAGGAGGACAGGGTGGGACACATTTGGGCTCAACGCCATGTTTGTAAATAAAACCGGAATTGTCAAATTCATCTTGCCCAACTTCAAATACGCAATGTGGAAGTTTCTGTTTGACTCGGTTGTCCACTTTGCCTTCAACAAATGGAGAGAAGAGGCATGACAGAGAATGAGTCATCTCATCCTTGAGTAGGTATCTAAAACCGGTCACATGAATCTTCCCCCACAAGGCCATATTTTAATTCATGCCTCTAAAAGGAGTGTAGGATAGATGTCAGCACCACAGATGTCTGAAATTTGAAGAGATACATCTTGTCCTGGATACTAAAACCCGAGCATCAACCTGTGAACGTTTTACTTCCATTTTTATTATTCCTTTCACCACTTTTAATGTACGATGTGGTGATGCCCCTTTAACGATTTCTTTTTCGTGGTGCGCACAGGTGGAAAAGATTTATGCCACTTGGTAAATTTAACTTCATACTTGATGCAATAAAGAAAGTGAAAGTGCACTTAAGGGTTATAAAAAAATCTCGGCTCTCAAACCATAAAATTTCTGCAGTGTGGGTATTTCAGGTGTCTTATTGCGGAAGGTGCTTACACTAGCCTAAATGGTCATTGATGACAGGAAATCAGCATCGATAGTATCGTTAATCAATGTGTTGTCTGGCTAGCAGTTAGAGGTTAAATACCATAGGCAATGATATCAGGTAATGGTACATAAAGAGTTTTGAGAAATACCACGTGCAAAACTCTGTAGAAATAGTCTTTAAGGGAAAACTAATAAAACAGATAATGCGGTTAACCTGGAGTGATTCAAGGTGAAATTCAATTCCCAGAAAACTCTTGGTCCTTTGACAAGAGAACACTTCACTATTGCAACTACAGTTTCTAAAAACACATGTCTATGCCCCTCAGACTTAAAACAAAATATACTTTTATGACTGACTGAAAAAAAAGGATTTAAAATTATATACAATATCAACAGGGGAAAAAGAAGTAACTGAAATGCTTAACAAAATTACAGGTTTTTAATGAGAATCAACTCAGCTTCATCTGAAATTACTACAGAGCCTGAAGGTCATTTCAGTCATCAGACAGTCATGATTTATTCCCTAGAAACTAATAGGCACACTCCAAAGCTAAATAGAAATGAAAGATTTGGAGCATATTACAGTGCTACATATTGGCACTTAGGAGGAAAGCTTCTTGCATGAAGGCAAATGACTCTTTGTTAGCTGCAGGATGGTAATTGTTTGGAGACCAATAACAAAGAAAACCAACCTAACAAAAAAAAAGCGGCAAGCCATTTCTGAAATATAATGCACCAACAGGATAAGAAATGAAATTGAGTAATGAAAATGCATCTGCCGAAGACAGAATAAGGCAGGAGGGAGAATTTATAGCCCTGTGCTAATTTTGTAATCTCAGACCCTGAGCTGGTTGGAAGAATGACAGGAAAGGACCTTATCTAATAGATGTGACAGAAGCAATGAGATTGAAAGATGATAATCTTCATCTAAACTGCCACCAAAGATTCATATCCGTAGAGTTAGATGTTTAACTTTCCCATAAAAGTGAAGTGTTTGCACTTAATATATTTAGAAATTAGAACCAGGAGGAGCTTCTCCTTCTGTCTCAGCCTCTATAGATTTTTGGCATAAACTAGATGTCTTAAACATGCCACAGAAATCAGGTAAGTGCATGCTGAGCCTCTTTGCTCATTCATTACTACATTGCAAGAGATTTAAATGTGTTTGTAAACAGTTTTTTATGGGCTTATGCATTTGCTCTGCTTCGGAATTATGCAAGTCACATAATCTTCTGCATTTATGCTTGCAGTCTGTTCAAACAAGATCCAGCAGGGTTACTAAGGGGGTGGGAGGCCCACTTGATGAAAAAACGTTAGTGCAGTTGGCTCTTTAAAATTGTAGAGCAAGAGGGAATCAATCAGCTTTACCAGTATTTAAACCAAAGCCTTTTACTTAATTCAGCTGATGTAATTTGGTCTCACTTTTGCTTAAGCTCATGAAAATCCCATGGAAGCTGTTAGGATGCATGCAGCATGGCTCTGGGGGCTCTTTTGCCTTCAACTCTCTGATCCTCTCTCTCTCCTTGTAAGGTCAGCCTAGCCAAAAGCAGCTCACCTTCAACATTTTCTAGCTTGATCTATGGCACTGTCCACTTGAAAATTCGTTTTGGACCTAAGATCAGTATTGTCAAAAGTGAATTTTTAACTTTCTCCCTGTCAAACACCTATTCGCTCTGTTTCTTCAGCTATGGGGAACTTGAGTGTTCCTCTTGGTTGCCCTGTTGGGTAGATTTGGAGTGACTCTGACTCATCTCTGAGCCCGCCCAGCATAGCCACATTTAAGGGCTTAGGAGGATGCAATGTCTTTACGGTTTGGTTTGCATGCAGGGGAATTCTCTTGTTCAGGTAATTTGTATTTCACACCTTCATTTCCTCCTCTTATCCCTGACAACCTCTTCTTCATGCATGTATATCCTTTTAAAACATAGGTGAGGTAACTGTTCCAGTAGTTCATCATCTAGGGGATTAAGGCACCTTGTCCCCGTTTTGCATTCTTTCACTGGAAATCTCCTGCACAGTGTTCAGTACAAAGCACTTGTGCACTTTCACAGACCTCCATGGCCTTTCCCAACCCTGCTGACGGTCTCCTGTGCCTACTGAGGGGCAGCCATGCAGATGGAGTCTACAGAGTTCATGATTGTCTATTAAAAACGTCACTTACTTGTTTTCTTCCTTTCTTCTACTCAGTCCCTTAACAAGAGATGGCAGAGTAGACTAGGTGACCTCCTCAACTCCTTTCCAATCCCACTTTCTGTAATTCTGTAGGTAAAACCCACAATCTTAGAGCAAGTTCACTACTTCACATTTTGCATGAAATCCCTTCGTGGTGTCACCTATGAGATACAACACAGCCTTGCTAATGATTAGGCAGAGAGTTTAATGCTGCTTCTTCTTTAAGGCTTATTAGATTGTTTGATGTCTCTTTCTGTCTCCTACATTCTACAAAGTCCCAGGCCTTAACTCTGTGGCCACAACTCCCTCTTAGTCAGATATTTCCACAGTACCCAGGGAATGATAAAGATCTGAGTGAAGATAACAGTTCTGAGCAGACACAATTTGAGGCTTCACACCAATTATGCATAAAGGTGAAAGATTCCATCCTTTCCAGCACTAAGAATTTCACTCTTACTGAACTGTAGCTTTTGTGGTTTATAATGAGTCACTAACCCAATCAACGAATGAGTGTGTGTTGCATAAAGTAATGGAAACGACACAGATTAACAAAATGAATCTGGGAACTAAATTTCTCTATCAAATACTGATAGTCAAAACTGCAGAAAATGTATCTACTGCTCTTCTTAGGAGTGTTTCGTACTGTTTGTATTGTTTGCCACATTTAACACTGGAATATTTGTGGTGTAAAAAGAAAACCCCACTAACAATGAGTGAACGCAAGAGCTGAATATTAACCCATTACTTTTGAGAGGAGAAGACTTACAATCACAAGCAACACAATCAGAAACAGATCTGGAATATGGGCCCGATGGAATCCTATTTGGGTAGATTATTAGTGTTATTTCCTATCCTCATGTCTGTTTAGGCACAAAGAACTTCAGCTCAGGACTGTGAGTGAGACTTGGGAGCAGAATTCACCTTCCTGCTCTCATTCGCATAATTATAAATGCTGCAATCAATTATACAGTATCCAGACTCTTTGCTGGCTCATTTCTCTCCCAGTGAGGAATCACGCTCTCCAGAAGTTCAATTCTTCTTTAACTTCTCAGGAGCTGGGACAACACATTATCTAATGGAGATTACATACCTTCGGCGTGTCTGAAACTATGGAATTAATTCCGCCATCTGAGATGTGTGATTACTTCTGCATAACCATTTTGCTTGAGGCATCCCGCTGTCTTTATTGCAAACCCATCCTCACACTTATAAGGAAATCACACACATTTTGCAATGTGAATGTGACTAAATATTTTTTTTTCCTGACTCGGAATCAAAAAAAACCCCAAATAGTTGGCTGGTTCACCTCAGATCAGCTGGTGTCACGATACTGAGCGAAGGCATTAAGGTATGAAATGGAGGAAAAAAATTTTGCCTCCAGGTAAGGCAAAGGTTCAGAGTGGTGTGACTTGTTTAGCCATTGACTAATTAAAAGAGAGGAGTGTAGAGACTCCTGGCAAGGCAGTGAAACAGATGGACAACTGTGCCCGAACTAGGACTTTTTCCTCTTGAAGACAGAAATGCTAGAGAATCTGTGATGAAGGAGGTATAAATGAATATTCTAGGAAAGCAATAGGATTTAGGCTGTAACTTTAGCTAGTGTGAACTGGAGACTAATGGAGCAGAAAACCAGTGACTGGATCTACTGCACTCTTCCTATCCTTAAAGCCAGGTGCTTGAGAAAATTGCTGTTGCCCCTGCCCAGATCTGTGAATCTGCATGATTATTGGACAAGTCAGTGATAAAGCAATGAAAGGATATATGGATTCCAGGAGATATGGAGCATATGTGACAAGACTAACTGGGACACTACATTATACTTTGCAAATGTATTCCTAGTTTTACATAAAACATTTGCTACTAAAAGAACCATTCGAAGAAGGTAACCCAGACTGACTGCAAATTAGGGAGATAATCACCTGTTTTGATCCAGGTTCAACCCCTGTGCAAGCTAGGTCATCTCTTTTGCACCCCAACACTAGGTATGCATCTGACACCCAAGTTGTGTGATTTCACTGTATCCATAGCACTCAGAAACATCTTTTTGCTGCCATATAGCATTTTATTGCTCGTGGGCTGCTAAAGGATTATCGGTATTCCAGGTGATTTACAGAGAACTCCAACAGCAGCCTTTCACTGAGCCCTGCACGTGAGATAATGATGAAAACATGTTTCAGGCTGGAAATACATCTCCTATCTCTTATCCAGTCAAAAGAAATTCTATAGCAGTGAAATACTGTACTACGAGATGGATTTTGATCTCCCTTACACCAATGGAAATTAGAGAAAGTTCAGGTAGAATCAGTAGAGTTACAGCAACATAAATAAATAAATAAATTCCTTTTACAGTTCTGCTTGTAGGAAGAGAGGATTTTTTTTTCCGAATAAAGAAGGATTGAAAGGCAGATTTCTCTGTCCTCGTATCTTTGTCCTGATACATACTGATGAACTTCAGGTAGAATGACTCAAGACAGGGTGAAGCACAAAGGACATCAAGTAAAGTTGACAAGAAGCAGCTGGTGACAACGATGACACTGAGACAGAGAGGATTTAGTGGTCACGGCACTAGTGCACGGAGGAAGATAAAGGCAGAGACAAGTCAGCAAAGCAGCAGGAACAGAGTCAGCAAAAGACAAAAGGAGTGAAAGGAGTAGCTCCATGATTAGGAAAGGAAAAACCACTTAGAGGTATTTGTTCCCATTACAGCATGTGCTCGGTTGCCTTCGCAGTACAAGAGGACTGTGTCCTCACACCTTTTAGCAGGAAGGAGATTTGCTATGATCTATATTGTCAGGTAGTTACACGGCCCCCATCGCCATCATCCTTGGTGGCAGAGGCAGTGCTAAAATTCAAATTGCTGTGAGCAGCTGAGGTGCACATGGCAGCCTCACCACGTCGGTGAACCAACAGGGGGAAGGTTTCACCCCCAAACCCTAGGGAGGGCTGATAGAGGGGCTGGAGAGCTGAGAGGCTGGCCTTGTGACTCTATCATTTTATTTCTACTACTAATACCATGAACTTTGCACTATAATTTATTCCTTCAGCCTGTGTCAAAAGATGGTTTTTCACAAGGTCAGCGGCATTTTCCAGAGAGCAAACCATCAATATTTGCAGGATACTGCTGCCACATGCTGAGCACACATCTAGATTTTATCCTCAGCCAGGCAAAGGGGTGCTCAGAGCATTTCTGTACCAATATGAAGGGGAAAAAAAAAAAAATATAAAAGGATTTCTGTGTGCTTTTGAACTACTTGGAGCGTTCCTTCCGCTAACAGATTCAAAGCTTTGGAGACAAAATGCACAAAACTTTGCTGAATAGGGATAAAAGACTCTTCGATTCAATGCTTTCACCCGGTTGAGAGCATCCTATGGCAGCTTTCTGACAACACTCTGGTGTTATCATTTAGTGGCTCTATAAAAAAGTCTCTAAAGCCGTGGCCCTGCTGACTGACGCACACTTCCAGAGAGAACAAGCTGCCAGCTCCAAGCATATGTTTGGCCCAGAGGACTGATAATTATCATTTCTCTCTTGAAGCACCCAGAAGCTGTGATCATGGTCCAAGACCCCCACAGAGTTAGGCATTCACCCACCCCAAACCGTAAAATTTTACATTTTTATAAGATAAAGCTGGCAAATTCTGGCTCTTCTCTAGCAGAACATCTTTTTTTTAGTGTTTATGTGTTTGCTTAGATGTGAACAGTTGTAGAGCACTGTAAGGCAGGCACTCATCAATGGGTACTCACCTGTCCTTTGGACAAGAAACTATTTGAAAGATTTCACCTTTCAAGACCTGATGCTCACCCCTGCTCCCCAAATGAAAAGTCTTTTCTTTCTCCTTTACAAGTAAACAGTTTTCAGGATGGATATTTTGGGCGTAGAACATCAAGAATAACACCAACAAGGGTTAAAAAGTGTGGCCAATACCCCAGCTAGGTGGACAGAGTGAAAAACTACTTTCTGCTTTTTTTGTTCCTGCTTTTAAATTCCCCCCAGCTGCCCCCAAATCTGTTCTGACAGCTGGGTACGAGCAAGCTAAATCTGGACTCATGTTCCTCCAGCAGCAGTCCTTTATCCCCAGCCACATCCCTTGTCCTGGCCAGGGTGAAACCATTACTCTGGCCCTGCAGTTCTTTAGGATTGCGGCCACAGCTCTCCTGTGATCACAGCGACCTTGGGATTATTTTGTACTGACAACAAGCTGCAAAACAGCTAGAATAGAGCTGAGGATGAGGCCCGTGGACTTGGTCAGTGCAACAATTCACATTTGGTATGAGCGTCGTCACCCAGCTCCAAGCAAAGCTGTGCCAGCACGGCGGTGAGAGCTGCATTGCATTTAAATGAGAGCTTGAAAAGCATTTTGAGCTTTTCAGATGGTAAAGACGTCTGCATTAACAGCCTTAGTTCATGTTTATAAAAGGCACATACCTCTAAGTACCAGCACACAGTTTTTAAGTTCACCAATAGCATGTAAAAATCAAGACAATCCAGTCTTGGCCACTGATCTGTTGATTCTATTACCAAAAGGAACCAAACGAACCACCCCAAGAAGCCGTTCAGCACAGATGACTTCAATGAGACTGGTCTCATCTCCTGCAGCAAGTTAATTTCCAACAGAAAATAATTGACACAGAACGACAGTTACAACCCCTGCATGTGAGAGACTCTCTCTGTATTGCAAAGTATATTTTTATGAGATTCTGGAATGGAGCTGATCTGGGATAATTGTTGATGGAGGCACTGAGAGGCACTGAAAGTACCAGTAGGCATTTTTTACTAAACCCTAGAAATTCTTAAAATATAAGATGCAGCATGAAAGGGAAAAAAAAAAAAAGAAAAAATTGAGAAGAAAAACCCCCACAAAACGTCTCCCAACCCAAGCCCTGCTGCTATGAAGTAAAAAGAACCCTCTGAAGACAGTCAGTAAAGTTGACTCCCTACAACCGAGAGTTCTCGCAGTCAGAGAAGACATAAGTGTGAATTTTCTTTCCTCATGCCCTGGAAAAAAAAAGTCTTTGATATTGTGGAGGGAACTAGAACAAAAAAAAAAAGCAGTTGAACATCACTGACAGTCGTCTCCCTTTCTGTATCCCTTGACAGAAGCTTTGGTATTAATTTATGCTCTCACTGTGTAAAACTGGTCAGATGTTTTCTCACAAAACGACTTCCTCTTAGAAAATTCTGGTTTGCTTGATAATAATTATTTTTCTGAAAGCTTCTTGTCTCCTTTCTGAAAACTGATCTGTCTGATTTAATCATATTTCTCAGTGTCCTGAGTTTTACCTTACAGGTACCACCCAGATTAACTGTGCAGGTGTGAGAAGGGCCTAGAAATGTGTGATGCTTGAGTGAGGGTGTCAACACACGCAAAAGACCTGTTGACATCTTTTAAAAGCGGCGACAGAAGCCAATAGTGCACTTGCTTCAATTGCTTCTGATATTTTACCACTTAGGTAGGAAGTTCAAGGGTAAGTTAAAACCTGAGCAATTCGTTTGTCCAGCTTACACTTAAAATCATAAAATCATAGGATGGTTTGGGTTGGAAGGCACCTTAGAGATTATCCAGCACCAACCCTGTTGCTGTGGGAAGGGAAACCTTCCACTCTACCAAGTTGCTCAAAGACTTATCCAACCTGGCCTTGAACACTTCCAAGGATAAGGCATCCACAACTTCACTGGACATTCCAGTTCCTCACCACCCTCATGGGAAAAAAATTCTTCCCAATATCTAATCTAAAACTCTCCTTTTTCAGATTTTACCTGTACCCCCTCATCCTATCCCTGCACTCCCTGATCAAGAGCTGCTGCCCAGCTTTCCTGCATCCCTTTTCTGTCCTGGAAGCTGCTCTAAGGTCTCCCTAGAACCTTCATTTCTCCAGGTTAAACAACCCCAACTTCCTCAATCTGTCCTCATAGGACAGACTTCAGTCATCAGATGGTTTTCCCGGCCTCCAAAAGCTACTGAACAGAGGATATCCCTATCTTCGAAAAACTTTTGTTTCATCATATGAAGTACACATAGATTTTAAAGACTCACTAAATGAACCATACATGCAATGTAAGGAGGACAACAATGGTTTTCCTTTCTGGGGAGCGGTATGGAATAGCATACAGGAATTTTTCTTCTCCTTTTCATTATTCTTCCCATGTCGTTATTTTTGAGGTCCCCTTTCAACTCCTGAGTGGTATAAGACACTTGGGAGTGGGAATACCTTACTCCATGAGATGTGAGCGCTTCCCCAGCACTCTTGTCCTCTTGGTTGATTTTTAGGAACGTATTAAACCCACTAAAACTGACATCAGCTGCAAAAAATGGCTATGGTTTCCCATTAGAAGTGTTGTTTTTCATCTCCATTAGGAAAAAAAAGCTAGAAAGGCTTTTGAGTTTGATTTTGTATCTTTACTCTGTTCAGTTAAGATTCTTTTATGCACCTGTCAGCAACGTACTGTTGCCTCAAGAATGAGATTTTCTCTAAGCGTCTGTTTCAGCTGATTGAATATTCTCTTACTGTATACGAGCAGTCCATTGTCTGATGAATACAAGTTGTTTAATTTTTGAACAACGCGTCGGGGACTCCTACGGCTTGTCTATGCAAATTCCTCGCAGTTACAAAAGATCCATCATTTTTGCATTTCCGCAGATCACTTCTGAGGGATAAAGCAGATAATTAATTTATGTATCATTATTTAAAATATAAAAAGCATGATTCAACACAGAGAACAATTAAGTAGATGAGAAAAGTTTGCAGAATTAAGAGCACTGGCAATGCGGATCAGATGGGGCTCGCTCACAAAGAGCCTTTGTTGAAGACACATTGATATTCTCGATAAGTCCAGACACTTCTACTTTTTGTTGTGGCTTTTTATTCCTAGCTTGCTTTAGGGTCTTTTTTTTTTCTTCTTTTCTTTCTTTTTTTTTTTTTTTTTTTTGAGATTGTCTGAGGTTTTACAGTAGCAGTTCTGAGATGTACAAATTACAGTGCTAAACACAAAATGAAGTGGGAATGGGAAATTAACGGACTGCACAATAAAGTCTGGCTGATAGATTTGCCACAGCTCACTTCAAGCTTGCTTTGAAAACAATGCTGCTTTAAAAGTCATCTTTGTGATCTGACTTTCCTTTTCACTTTGGAAAGAAAAGAGGGAAAAAAATAATACTTGTTCTTGACTTGAATTAACTTGGCATCATTACTTTGTGATAAAATCCTAGCAAAGAAAAGGCAGTTTGGCACTTTTGCACAGGTTACTGATTTAAATTAAACCCTTCCTGAAGAGACAGCCCCAGGGCAGCGTAAATCAGGAGCAGCGGGTCCACAGGCTGGGAGAGCACACTCTGATCCAGACAGCATATGTGACTCTCATGACTATCAGAGCACAGGAGGTTGCTGTGGCTACAGAGGAAAAAAAAAACCGTGAATTTTCCAGGTCCTTTTTCCAGGACCTTTCCCACCAATCAGTTATGTCCAGCGCTGGCAGATTCAACAAATGTTCTGCAAACTGACATATAAATATGAATGATTGGGCAGGAGACATGATATCAAAAAGCCACAACAAGCCCATTTTTTTCTTGGATGCAGTCTTTTTTTCCTGCCTACCATCTGATCCCTTAGCGACAATGGAGTTGAAATGCTGGTTTTACAGTCCTGAAATAGCCAGAAGCAAACTTTCTCCATCATGGGTGAGCAATTAAAGGGCCAAATGCATTGTCTACACTAAATGTTCAGTATTACTGTAAATCTGATGCAACCATGCCCTCAGCGAGCCCTTTCCTAACTGCATAAGCAATTGTCTCTGCCAAGGCTGTTTGATAATACTTTTGCCCTATCCTGTACATCTACGAGGTGACACATTTTCAGGGATATTAAAAAATAACTCTGGCTGGAGCAAAAGCAGCTTATAACAGTCCCTTGGGGCCCTCCAAACACAGATGTATTGTGTTTTTTTATGTTTTTAAAGGCCAGTATCAGTATTCCTACACCAAGCTTGCAGTGTGTGATTTGCTTTCTCGTAACGTGTATGTGCTGCGAACAGGTTATGCATTTGTGTTTTATTAAAACAAGAGGGATTTTTCATCATATGCTGATTCATTCAGTTTTGTTTCTGGTACATAAGAGAGGCAAAATTGGAGGAACAATTCTGAACAAGTAATATGCAGGACTGGTGAATAATCTTGTGTACAACCGGAATGCAATTTGGAAAATGAGGAGTGTGGATTCTCCTTAGTCTGGTGGGTAGAATCCCTTGTGGAAATCAAGAGCCTCAAGAAAGCATTAAAAGGCACAAAGGTCTGTTACTTCCTATTAAAGGTGTATGAAAAAATACTGTATTTTGTAGTCATTAAAAAGAATGCCCACACTGTGTCTTTTCTAACCTGTTCATTATAATTTAGTAAAGATTGCAGCAGGATTTTTTTTTTTTTTTACATGATTTTTTTTGTTATGTGTAAGTTGCTTCCTGGGCACTAACAGTTTCTGCAAAACGTTACTGCTTCATCCACTAGGTCAGTGTTTTTTCTGGCACGTGTGATCCTGCTAAGAGGGGTTACCTCCTCCTGCATCACTGTTATGTGTCCCCTGTCACTCTTGCCTATATCTACAAAGAGCCCCCTCCTGTCTTTCTGATCTCTGTTCACTTGCTGAGTGTTTTCTCTGTTTTATGCTTACATAAAAACCAATCAGGGTGAAGCTATTGTGCGAGAAGCCTGTGCCTACAATATCGCACATAACAACGGTGGCACCAGCACAAACTATTGCATGAATATGAAGAAACACATTAAAGAAAACTTTGGTTTTCCTGAATGATTCATACAGTGCTAGCTAGATATGCCAACAGAGACTACTACAGGCAGCATTGTGTCAGGTTGTACATTAACAGCTACAGTTCTTGCACTGAGGACTTCCCAACCTTAATAACTTAGTAGACAGAATAAGCCTTAGAATCATAGAATCATGGAATCATAGAATCATAGAATCACCAGGTTGGAAGAGACCCCTCGGATCATTGAGTCCAACCATTCCCATCAAACACTAAACCATGTCCCTCAGCACATCATCTACTCATGCCTTAAACACCTCCAGGGAAGATGAATCAACCACCTCCCTGGGCAGCCTGTTCCAATGCCCAATGACCCTTTCCATGAAAAACTTCCTCTTAATCTCTAGCCTAAATCTCCCCTGGCGGAGCTTGAGGCCATTCCCCCTTGTCCTGTTCCCTGTCACTTGGGGGAAGAGGTCAGCTCCCTCCTCTCCACAACCTCCTTTCAGGTAGTTGTAGAGAGCAATGAGGTCTTACTAGTTCATTTTATAGAGGAGGAATGGAGTTAATAGCTGATGCTATTTAATATGATCCTGCATGTAAGAGATACCCAGTAGGACTGGTAGATATATCACGGTGTCCTGAAGACTGGTGGAATCCACATGCCTCTCTCTAGAGGGTCTCCAGTAAGCACTGGATGCCTACATGTCTTTAAAGAGCTAAATGCCATGTGAGCAATTTATCTGAGCTCACAGATTATAATCTGTTCATCTAAACCTAGTGCTTTAACCTCGTGATCCAACTTTCATCTCAAATCTCCTTTTGTCAGACTCAAAGGACGCTTGGGTCCAAGTTGTCAAATTCACCTTCTAGAAGCATGTGCTGTTTCTCACTGTTGGTAGCCTGGAAGGTTACAACCAAGCTACTGGTAAACGTGACTGGGAAAACAAAGGAATGGCAGCAGAATATTCTTACAAGTGGTAGTTAATCATTGGATTTGACAAGGAGGCAGTTAGCAGGGAGTGTGCATACACATGGGAGATGAGGTAATGCAGGCAGAAGCATTGAGGTTCTGTGGGTCACATTTTCATAGCTGATGGCACAAAATGCAATTAGAGAAGAAAAAAAAATTAGATTTAGTGACTTCCCATCTATAAACACATGCACTCAAGCTGCATTTTATGCCAGCTGCACAGCCAAATACAAAGCATTGAGTAACTGTTTAATTTGAGAGTCCGACTCCTCAAGTCCTATTTAAGATGAGTAATGAAGGACAGTTTTCTCAATATGGAGGAGATAAAGATTAGAAATCTCTTCTTATATATACACAGAGTGCTTTAAACACACTGTGAGCATCAATGAAAAACTAAAAAAAGAGAAAAAAAGGAAAACCCCACACAAACAGAAAAGAAAACCAACTTGATCATTAGTCCTAGAATAAGATTTTATACTGAACTAGAGAACATCAGGGCTGGAGCACCTCTCATACAAGCACGGGCTGAGAGAATTTAGCCTAGAGAAGAGATGGCTTTGAGGAGACCTCATAGCCGCCTTCCAGTAGTTAAAGGGCGGCTGCAGGAAAGCTGGTTCTTTATCAGGGAGTGCAGGGATAGGATGAGGAGTAGCAGTTTTAAGCGGAGAGAGACAAGATTTAGATGAGGTAGCTTATATATACACAGAGTGCTTTAAACACACTGTGAGCATCAATGAAAAACTAAAAAAAGAGAAAAAAAGGAAAACCCCACACAAACAGAAAAGAAAACCAACTTGATCATTAGTCCTAGAATAAGATTTTATACTGAACTAGAGAACATCAGGGCTGGAGCACCTCTCATACAAGCACGGGCTGAGAGAATTTAGCCTAGAGAAGAGATGGCTTTGAGGAGACCTCATAGCAGCCTTGCAGTAGTTAAAGGGGGGCTGCAGGAAAGCTGGCTCTTTATCAGGGAGTGCAGGGATAGGATGAGGAGTAGCAGTTTTAAGCGGAGAGAGACAAGATTTAGATGAGGTAGTAGGAAGAAAGTTTTTGGTATGAAGGTGGTGAGGCACTGAAACAGGTTGCCCAGAGAAGTCATGGATATCCCATCCCTGGAGGTGTTCAGGACCAGGCTGGATGGGTCTTTGAGTGACTTGATCGAGTGGAAAGTGTCCCTGCCTGTGGCAGGGGGGTTGCAACTGTATTATCTTTAAAGCTGCTTCCAGCCCAAACCATTCTATGATGCTATATTTCATTGCAGACTTTATATTCTAATTTAATCAGGACCAGGGAGGTAGGCTAGTTCTTCTGTTGCAGATAAGTCAATGGATGGGTCTTCTGTTACAAATTTGTTATATCATCCACTTCTTATACACATTAAGACTCACTTAACCTTTTTAAGGCCTGGTACCCAGGTGGATTCTCATTTCCTCAGTTTTAAAAGGAAATAAACTGTTATGATTTCTTATCATGGTCTGAATTTCTGATGAATTGGCATCTCCAAGTCCTTAGAGCAGTATACAAAATGAGACTCTGAGAAATGAAATGTTATAAGGTATTAGCCATGTCATTTAAGTGTTTGATCCAAGTTAGTTGTCTCTAGGAACAGTAACTGAAGGATTTTTTTATAAGGCTATTTGTCTTATTTTGAGATGGATAACCAAAAGAGTAGCCTGAATCCCATCAGGAAAGTCTACCTGTTTCCAGTGAAGAAGTAACTTAGCAAGGTGTGACTTAGTCTGTATTTGATGTCTGGCTGTTGGATCGATCCTACCAAACCAAAAAAGACAAACTAAAATCATTTCACAAAGAATATTCACATAGATAGGAAGACATATATAAATCAGACTGCTTCTCCTGTTCACAGACATCACCATTCTCAAATCATCTTCTATGTGTTACAAAAATGATTGATGGCTCAATTATGACTTTTTCCCCCCCCCCACAATACTTTGGATGCACAATGTGTGCAAGCATGCTCAGGAAATCCCAGAAAGTGTCTGCTTGCATCTGTAGGAGCCTGGAGACCTTTGAAAATCTGGTCCTAAGGAGATTTTAAAAAGCTGTCCTTTGTTCTCGACTTTATTATGTGAAATTTTCCGCTGTCATGTTCATCCCTTACATTAACGGAATGTTATATGGTAGAAAGAGTGAGTGGTTTTTTGTTTCCAAATATGTTTGAAAGCTTCACAGCAGCATTTACAAACTGCATTTTTGACTGGAATGATTCAAAGACAGTGATTTTAACAAATCTGTTTTGTTAAAGACTAGATTTGCCAATAAACCACTGGCCTCAGTATCTGGTAGTGACCTACTCAGTACAACTGTGTTGCAGGGATGTTAACGCCTGGGCAACTTAGGCAAGAAAAAAAGGATACTGGTAAATCCCATAATATTGCTTTTGTCTTTAAATAAAATATGGTGTGAACTCAAGAGAAAAACAGGCATCGAGTGTGCTGTCTGATAATTTGGCTTGGATTCTAATCAACAACATGTTTACTCAAGTGAAACATGATGATAAATACACTGAATCAGAGACACATTGTGATTCATGCAAAATCATCAGAGTCAAATTGCCTTTTTTTTTGTTTCCTTCTAATTGAAGCTCTTTCACTACTTGAATAGAGACAATAGGAAATAATTTGTTCAAGAAATTTTATCAGTCAAACTCTGTATTTATCAGGTCTACCTAAAACTTCTGTAATGTTAGTTGTAGAAAGAGTGTTTCAACAATAAGTTTTCAAGAAAAAGTTTTCAACCAAATATCTTCCTTAGTATTTCACTTAATTTCATTTACATGACTGAGAGTCAGGAAAGCTATCTTGGTGTCCTAGAGAAGTATGAAGAGAAGACGTCTTCATATGAGACCTGTTTAGATTTATTTTTGCTATGAGGTTTAGAAGACTTATTTGAGAGCTGTTGCATTTTATTTCTTGGTTGAATCTTCCCACATTTCCACTTGTTTTCCTTCGCACTGTCCTTTCCTCCTTCACTCCCCCTTCCACTCTCAGTCCCTTTAAATACAGAAGAGAAAAACTTCTTACAGCAAACCAGCAAAACCACAAATCCTGATGAAAATCCTTCCTAAAGTAAGCACAATCTTTCTAATTAAAGCAAGAAAGATTGGTCCCTGATGAGAGGACACTGTAAATCACTGGAGCTGCTGTTCTGCTTTGCTCTGGAAGCAGCAACCCACAAATTCAGAAGTGTTCAATTCATCCTGTGACATTTATGACTAGATTTTTCTAGCTCAGTTCATTGCCTCATGTCCAATGTCCTGAGGAAAATCTAGCCTTTAAAGTAATTCTTCTTGCATGACTTTCACTCAACTCCGTATGTTAGTGGTCTCTGAAGGCCTAGAGCCATCCCTAAGAACATATAAGGCTGAGGGATGAAGACAAAAGCAAGACCAGAGGAAACCGGACTAATTTTACTTCTTAAATCGTGGCTGAGGCCTTTGGAAAAGCTCGTCTTTAATATGAATTCTCCATTTGTATGAGGCAGATAGCAGTCCTGCCTTTCTTCTAATGGTTATACATCATGTTTGCTTGGAGTATAAACTCTTTAAGGCAAAGATGTTCTTCCATGAATTACAATGGGCCCTTGATCGTGGTAAAGTTCACAGATGCTTCAATAATACAGACAGAGCAGGACCATCTCAGTCCCTACAAATGAGTGTTGTGCATATAATATATTGATTTTTTCCCTCTTAGTGAGCTCCTCTTTTCTCCTTTTTATCCGATTTTTTTTTTCTGGTAGATAAAGGATATGCGGGTCTATGAGGTCAGAGACCNGAAAGTCTACCTGTTTCCAGTGAAGAAGCAACTTAGCAAGGTGTGACTTAGTCTGTATTTGATGTCTGGCTGTTGGATCGATCCTACCAAACCAAAAAAGACAAACTAAAAATCATTTCACAAAGAATATTCACATAGATAGGAAGACATATATAAATCAGACTGCTTCTCCTGTTCACAGACATCACCATTCTCAAATCATCTTCTATGTGTGTTACAAAGATGATTGATGGCTCAATTATGACCTTCTTTTTCCCCCCATAATACTTTGGATGCATAATGCGTGCAGGCATGCTCAGGAAATCCCAGAAAGTGTCTGCTTGCATCTGTAGGAGCCTGGAGACCTTTGAAAATCTGGTCCTAAGGAGATTTTAAAAAGTTGTCCTTTGTTCTCGACTTTATTATGTGAAATTTTCCGCTGTCATGTTCATCCCTTACATTAACGGAATGTTATATGGTAGAAAGAGTGAGTGGTTTTTTGTTTCCAAATACGTTTGAAAGCTACACAGCAGCATTTACAAACTGCATTTTTGACTGGAATGATTCAAAGACAGTGATTTTAACAAATCTGTTTTGTTAAAGACTAGTTTTGCCAACAACCCACTGGCCTCAGCAGCTGGTACTGACCTACTCAGTACATCTGTGTTGCAGGGATGTTAACGCCTGGGCAACTTAGGCAAGAAAAAAAGGATACTGGTAAATCCCATAATATTGCTTTTGTCTTTAAATAAAATATGGTGTGAACTCAAGAGAAAAACAGGCATCGAGTGTGCTGTCTGATAATTTGGCTTGGATTCTAATCAACAACATGTTTACTCAAGTGAAACATGATGATAAATACACTGAATCAGAGACACATTGTGATTCATGCAAAATCATCAGAGTCAAATTGCCTTTTTTTTTGTTTCCTTCTAATTGAAGCTCTTTCACTACTTGAATAGAGACAATAGGAAATAATTTGTTCAAGAAATTTTATCAGTCAAACTCTGTATTTATCAGGTCTACCTAAAACTTCTGTAATGTTAGTTGTAGAAAGAGTGTTTCAACAATAAGTTTTCAAGAAAAAGTTTTCAACCAAATATCTTCCTTAGTATTTCACTTAATTTCATTTACATGACTGAGAGTCAGGAAAGCTATCTTGGTGTCCTAGAGAAGTATGAAGAGAAGACGTCTTCATATGAGACCTGTTTAGATTTATTTTTGCTATGAGGTTTAGAAGACTTATTTGAGAGCTGTTGCATTTTATTTCTTGGTTGAATCTTCCCACATTTCCACTTGTTTTCCTTCGCACTGTCCTTTCCTCCTTCACTCCCCCTTCCACTCTCAGTCCCTTTAAATACAGAAGAGAAAAACTTCTTACAGCAAACCAGCAAAACCACAAATCCTGATGAAAATCCTTCCTAAAGTAAGCACAATCTTTCTAATTAAAGCAAGAAAGATTGGTCCCTGATGAGAGGACACTGTAAATCACTGGAGCTGCTGTTCTGCTTTGCTCTGGAAGCAGTAACCCACAAATTCAGAAGTGTTCAATTCATCCTGTGACATTTATGACTAGATTTTTCTAGCTCAGTTCATTGCCTCATGTCCAATGTCCTGAGGAAAATCTAGCCTTTAAAGTAATTCTTCTTGCATGACTTTCACTCAACTCCGTATGTTAGTGGTCTCTGAAGGCCTAGAGCCATCCCTAAGAACATATATGGCTGAGGGATGAAGACAAAAGCAAGACCAGAGGAAACCGGACTAATTTTACTTCTTAAATCGTGGCTGAGGCCTTTGGAAAAGCTCGTCTTTAATATGAATTCTCCATTTGTATGAGGCAGAGAGCAGTCCTGCCTTTCTTCTAATGGTTATACATCATGTTTGCTTGGAGTATAAACTCTTTAAGGCGAAGATGTTCTTCCATGAATTACAATGGGCCCTCGATCGTGGTAAAGTTCACAGATGCTTCAATAATACAGAGCAGGACCATCTCAGTCCGTACAAATGAGTGTTGTGCATATAATATATTGATTTTTTCCCTCTTAGTGAGCTCCTCTTTTCTCCTTTTTATCCGATTTTTTTTTTCTGGTAGATAAAGGATATGCGGGTCTATGAGGTCAGAGACCTTTTCAAAATTTGAAAAACAAAGCTCCCTTCCAAAGGGGATGGAAGATGAAAGACAAATTATCTTCAAGATTAAAAACAACTTGCCAAACAAAAGCCCAGCCTGATTTCCTTCTAAAGTCGTAAAGGGGAGAAACAATTGGATAGACCTAATGAGAAAGATGGAGAGAGAGGTTGAGAGAATTGTAAGTCAAAACAAAACACAGATGGGAAAGAGAAAAGCAGAGCAAGCAGGAACTAAAAGAAAGGGAGAGCCTTTGAGGGCTAACAAGCTCACACGTCAGAATATTTTACTAAACAGACAGATCTCTACTTCCTTGAAGCTTGATGGAAAAATTTGGCGTGAAAGTCTCAGATGTTTTCTACACGTCTGCTCTGTGATTTTAACTGACAGCCCTCGTTCCTAGCAAAGTTTTATCCACATTTCCTCCCCTCATCATATTCTCTTATTTATAGAGCAAGAATTTGGGTAAGTGAGCAACCATGACTGATACCTTGTGTCCATGAAGGGTCTGCTGATACCCACCTGCCTCCTACAGCACAATACGAGTGTCAGGACAAGGTGTAGCAATTGTAAAATCTGATTAACTTTCGCTTTACTAAACTCCTCATTTTGTCTCAATGTCAGAAGCAAAGCAAGGAAACCCCAGCTCTGCAAATTTGTGGAAAGTGTGTTTAAAATACTGTTAGTAGCTGCCCTTGAAAACTGTGATCAAGTAGCAAAGATAAATGTTTTGATGTTAAGTGGCTGAAAAGTGACCATTCAAGTTGTACTTTCCATTACAATGTCAAACCCTAAACTCTATGTGAGAGACTCTGAAAAATAAGAAGACAATTCTTGTGATAATGCCAGGGAAAACCCACTTGAGCCAGCACTCGTTACCAAACTGATGAAATCAGTCTCTTGGTCCATTTCTTACGAAAGGAAATCCAGACAGCAACATCTGTGCAGAGAATGCATTTTCACAGCAGAGTTCGTTTTAGTGGTGACCCTATGTGTAAGTAGATGCTTGGCAAGACACTAAAATCCATTTAAAAATGCCATCTTGAAAGAACCAATGAAGGAAAATGAGGAATCATACTCACTGACCTTCCAAACCAAAACTAAGTATGGTAGAATGCATATAAACCCAGCTTCAAAATAAATGTATCGCAGCCTCCCTCCCCTACACACTCAAAAATACAGGATTTGTTGTACATATGATTCAAGGCAATTTTCAAGGCAATTTTCCATCTTTTCTACCATTTGAGGTATATGTAAATGTCCTTGCAGTGGGTAAATCATAAATCTTACCTTTCTATAGTGAAAAATAAATCCCTATTTCTTTTGTAAAATGTTTGCTAAAGGACTTATTTTTTCTACATATATAGAAAGTGAAGACCTGTCTGCAACCTGTGAAGCGCAAAAAATGAATGTTAAAGAATGCATGANGTGATTCTGTGATTCTGTGATTCTGTGATTCTGTGATTCTGTGATCTGTGCAGAGAATGTATTTTCACAGCAGAGTTCATTTTAGTGGTGACCCTATGTGTAAGCAGATGCTTGACAAGACACTAAAATCCATTTAAAAATGCCATCTTGAAAGAACCAATGAAGGAAAGCAAGGAATCATACTCACTGACCTTCCAAACCAAAACTATGTATGGTCGAATGCATATAAACCGAGCTTCAGAATAAATGTGTTGCAGCCTCCCTCCCCTACACACTCAAAAATACAGGATTTGTTGTACATATGATTCAAGGCAAATTTCAAGGCAATTTTCTATCTTTTCTACCATTTGTAGTATAAGTAAATGTCCTTGCAGTGGGTAAATAATAAACCTTACCTTTCTATAGTGAAAAAAGAAATCCCTATTTCTTTTGTAAAATGTTTGCTAAAGGGCTTAATTTATTTTTCTACATATCTAGAAAGTGAAGACCTGTCTGCAACCTGTGAAGCGCAAAAAATGAATGTTAAAGAATGCATGATGGGTCCCAGTTAGCATAAAATATTAATGGTGTGAGTAAGGCTGTGTGGATACTGAAAGGCAGCTGCCATCTAATTAGAGCAATTGTTTCCGAGCAAAGTTATAAGAAATGTTTCTTCTGCATATTCCCAAAGTCTCTGCTCCCCACTCTCAAATATCTTGTGAAAATTTAGCATCTTTTGTGGGTTTTGGGTTTTTTTTAAAAAAAAGAATAAGTCCTTTTGTCATTAAGTACTAGCCAGGAGAGACTGCTGGAGGTCAGCCTTCATGGGAGTTAAAAATATATCCTACAGACACTTCATTTTCTTTCTGCTATAACCTAAGTTGAATGAAAATAAGCCTTGAAACGCAGAAGAAAAATCGGTGTCTTTCTAAGCATCTTATTTACTGAAAGTAAAGCTACCAAACATGGTAGCATAGGGGTTACTAGCAAGTCTATCCCAGGACTTTAATCCTGCAGGATGCTCCAAAAGGTAAAAAATTTTGGAATTCAGACTGATGCCTTATCAGGTTCAAAACCATCTCAAGTTTCACTTGACTCACAGAAGACCTTCTTTCATGTTTATTTATTAGCATATTGTAACAATTTAATATCTTTAGACACATGCCCTTGGAGAGGAGATTTTGAGGTTCTCTGATTGGACTAGTCCACATCATTTGGGTACCTCTTGATGGACAGAGAAAACACAATCAGTGAGTAAAGAAAAGAGAGTCTTTGAATATTGCTCCTACATCCTTCACTGCCACCAATTAAAGATAAAATGTAGCCAGGATGATCCAGTCTCATCACATTGAGCTGTTGGTGCCTAAAGCAGGAGATGAAGTTGGGGACACAGATCCTTCCAAAATCTGAGCTGACAGCAGATGATGTCCATGTGTCTCCTTTGTCTGAATAGCAATGTGCAGGTAAGAAGAATTTTTGGGTTTTTTTCTGAACTTCTCAGTTACAAAGAGAAAGTTAGTTAGGATCTGTGGCCATTCTTCTCAGGATGAAAAACTGAAAGCTCTAAACCAACTCTAGGGTATGGAACCATCTATAAAAGGTGCGTTTGTGGTAAAAGAGAAAGATCTAAGCGCTTGAAATCAAAGCTCACACTTTCCGTGTTGACAACAATCGGTGTTTAAAAGTCAGGAGCCAGCCTCAAAGATACAATAAGCTTGGCTTATAAATTATCTATTAAAACTAGACATTTTGTTTGTAGCCCTGCAAAGGCATTTGGGTTACGTTTGCAAGCTTTCTTTCTGATCATGGTGTATTCTCTTTTCCTCAACACAACACTTAAGGTGCCTTGATTTATCTGACTGGTGTCCTACCATCAAGAAGTGTCAACACCTCAACAGTGCGATCCTACTGTGGGACTCAGGATGAGAAATGATTTATCAGTGTAAAATAATTACTGTAGTCAAAGGTTCAGGGCCATCTGCCAGTACAAATCCTGTATCAGATTTTTTTTTTTCAAAAGGACATTTCCCCTTCATCATCTCTCATAAGTATTTCACACAAGACTCTCTTCTTCACAAGGTATGGCAGGGAAAGTTTCGAGTCTTGCCAGATGGCCACTACTGCAGAACTGGGAATACTTAGATGATAGTTTCTCCGTTAATTCTGTCTTTATGTCAACTCTTTTCAACCTCCGTAGTCAGTGAATGACTTCCTCCCTTCCTAAGAGTAGTATTCAGTTTCTTTAAAACAACCCACTAGACTAGCTTCACTACAAAGTCGTTAGTAATAATAAATCACAAGCATATATTTGGTCGCATCGTCTGTCTGAGGAGCGCAAAGGATTTCACAAGAAATGATGTGTTTGAAGCGATGCTTGTGAAAGCGTTAACTTGAAAAAGGCAACCTCAAAGAAGAAACAGCTGGGAATTTGCCTGTGATGAATATAGGGCAAGATCAGCCATTGAGATTTTTTAAATATTTCTTACATGGTCTATTAAATGTGGTTGTCACGTCCCATCTGACATGATCTCATTTCTGACTTAGATTTTTGTCAGCGATAGTTAGGGTTTCTCACATAAGTGAAGACATTCTCAGCCCCTGGCACTGACTGACCTTCTAGGAGAGCACTTGGCATTTTGATTGAAGGTCCTGCTTGAATCACACTTAACTCTCTTCTGTGAAGGTTTTTTTTGTTGTATGAATGAGCAAGAGTGTCTTATTAACAGACTTGATCATTATTTTTTTAAGTAATAAAACAAAACACTCACTAATTATAAGTTGTGTGGCATGAAGTACTCAGACCCCAGGCCTTGCCAGGAGTGTCCCAAACCATTTTGCACTTACAGATAAGGAAAACACCCAAATATACAGTGTTCACATTTTTTGATACTTGTCATCAAGGACTCTTTGATTCCTATGATGAGAAGTAACAGTTCAACTCACTTGATATCCAGGCTAGTCTGGGAACACTTTGCATCAAAAACGTGTAACTGCTCATTAGCATCCCAGTCATAAGAGTCGTCTTTCTAATTATCCTCCCAACAAGGATATTTGAACAGGTGTCTTCTCTGAGGGGACATGATGAATCTCTCTCCCTTATAGATACAATATTCATTAGACTTTTCTCTTCCATTCAGCATCGCATTTAACTTCTGTCATGGACCAGCAGTTTTTAATTTTTGGTTTCTACAGCTCTTTAGCTTCTTAGAGTATGTCGACGTTGCATATTGGAGTGGAATGCTATATCAGAAGCTGGTCTGTCTAGTGAACAAGAAGAAATAAGGCTAAATCAGAATTCAGCTGATAAGTAGGGCTTTCTGTAGCTATTGAAACACTCCACAGGTTTGGTTTGGATATTTTTTTTTTTCTTTCATTTTGATGCTGCACTGTTTTGCATAAGATGAACGAGCAATTATTTCTTTGCCGCCTTTGCTTTCAGCTCAGATGCTGTCTGTGCACCTTACATAAAAAGGGTCTTTCCTGCTCCTAGAAGGTGTCAAAACGATTGTAGGTGTTGGTAATTTCTAGGACTATGATTTTTTAAGGATATAAGCTGCTCCAGAAAGTGTCCCATGTTTTTAGAAGTCCTTCTTTCTTTGACTCTAGGTTATGGAGTTCCTAACACGGATTATTTTGCCAGTGCCCAGAGTCAAATGGCCTGAACCTGAAGGGGAGTTCCCCCTGCCTATTTTGGGCTATTCTAGGGATTTATTTTGAGTGTGGTTCAGAACCTGAGTTCCATATGTACAGGACATTTTCAGTCTTTCAGTAGAGAGTAATATGACCTACCTGATCTGAATGTTGAGTCCTGCTTTATTCTAAGATTTTGTTCAGTCCCAAAGAGCAGATTTCTAACTGTAATTAGAAATTAAATGTATTTATGTTAATAAATACTTTTCAAATACTGAGAACCTGAGTAGACAGACAAAATACAAGAGTAAGATGTCAAAGCTGTAAAAGAGACATTCAAAGCACATTAGGGACTGAGTCAGGAGGGGTGACTGGGCTGCTTTTCTTCTTCATTACCTGCTTTCAGCAGGTAGTAAGAAGGTTCAGGCTACATATTCACTTATGTCTCTTTTCCTTTCCCCATAGTCAAAGAGTAGTATGTGCTTGCCTCTCTTTTTTTGTGTGTGTTCATATAAGACTAGACTCTTTTTTAATTGTTATTACCTTGTTTAAAATCTGGAGTTTTACTTATGAAGATGAAAAACCTCCACTCCTGAGGAAGAAGACTCCTGCAGAGGCCAGTGTCACCAAGGTGGAAAGAGTCACACCTCAAGAACATCTTTTATGATTGGGAAAAAAAGAGAAAAAAAGCTGAACTTGCTAAGCCAGGTGGGAGAAATAGACGTTAATAAGGGCATACATTCAAGTCTTCAATTCACTGCCTGAATTTCTTTCAGTGTCAGCAAAGCATATTTGTATTGAGCATTTTCTGTTGCCATGAGTTCAGTGCAAGGCTGGTGAAGGGGCTGGAGAACAGACCTTATGAAGAGCGGCTGAGAGAGCTGGGGTTGTTTAGCCTGGAGAAGAGGAGGCTGAGGGGAGACCTCATTGCTCTCTACAACTACCTGAAAGGAGGTTGTCTAGAGGAGGGAGCTGGGCTCTTCTCCCAAATGACAGGGGACAGGACAAGAGGGGGAATGGCCTCAAGCTCCGCCAGGGGAGATTTAGGCTAGACATCAGGAGGAATTTTTTTACGAAAAGGGTCATTGGGCATTGGAACAGGCTGCCCAGGGAGGTGGTTGATTCGCCTTCCCTGGAGGTGTTTAAGGCACGAGTAGACGAGGTCCTGAGGGACATGGTTTAGTGTTTGATGGGAATGGTTGGACTCGATGATCCGATGGGTCTCTTCCAACCTGGTGATTTTATGATTCTATGATTCTAATATTTGAAATTGGGAGTGACTGTAATGAACTCAGACACAAATATGGGAATAATACTAATGTATATAATTACCTCCACTCTTCTGCATGTGTGCGTACGTATGAGCAAACAAAAAGGCTCTTACTTTCTGTCCTGTTAAAGAGCACCTGCAAGCTTTTTTTTAGTGCCATGCTGATAAATAGAGTGTCTACTTTCTTATAGAGGCAATCAAAATTTACTTGATTTTAAATCCCCCTCATTTTCAGCTTTCTGTCTCTCACTTCACATTTCCCAGCTGTCATGTCATTACCTAAGGTGTTTACAATTGTCTTCAAGTGAACAACATATTTCTGTCTTCTGCATTAGATTATGCACATGGTACATACTGAAGAAGGAGAATGTAAAATACATGAAGAGAAAGAATTCAGTCAGCCTTTCCATCTCAAAAAACTCAACTAAATGGTTGTTCTTTACCACAACTATGCTTTGACTTTGTATTAGGGAATAAACTGGTCCCCCAGAGTGGAGGTTCTATTAATGCAGGAAAACTTCAATAAAAAAAAAATAAAAATGACCTTTATCCTGACCCTTTCAGTTTTCAGCTCTAGTACTACCAGATCCGCTTCAGGGTTCTGCAAAAAAATCAGGATCTGTCTGTACTGATGATATTACAAACCAAATGCCTTTCCTTTTTGATTATTCCTAGTGCCAGTATCCCATTGAGTAGTTCCAAAAGTGGCAGGAACACATCTGGTAAGTCCAATAACCTGTGAATAAGTCTCAAAGTCAACTGGGCATGAAAGAATACGCTTAATTTCTACTTCTGCCACAAAACATTAAATCATATGCTTAACGTGGAGTCCCGTCAAAGCCAATTACAGCTAAATGTGTGCTTGATACTCCACTGATCGCTCATGACCTTCAGAAAAGAAACCTCAGTTTTCATTTAAGGTATTTCTTTAATTTTTTGAGGTAAGAAATGATTTGTGACGAGCAAGTTAATGCCAACTTTTATAAGTTCATTAACTATACATGAATAAAGATAATTTATGCTGCAAAGTGAACATTTATTGAATCAGGAACACCAGCCTCTTCTTTTTCAAGCATTTGTTAGAGTGGCTGTAAGTGTATGGTAGGGTACTTACATTATTTCCATTTTTTGAGGTACTTGAGCTGTTATATCACAACACTTGAGTGACGTTTCCCTTCAACAAAGGTAACTATTACCTCCCAGTAAGTCTAAGAGAGAAAGGCCAAGCACTCACATTGAAAGGACAAATGTTTTTTTCTTAAAACACAAACAACATAGCATCCTGGTTCACTTAGAGATGAATAATAAATATTGTTGGAAATGAAGCGAATTTTAAAATAAAAAAATAAAGAGAAGATACATTATAGGAATTACAGTAGCCTCAGCTTATTCCCTCGTGAACAGATTGTGACAGTAACAGAATTGCCCTTGCACAACGATGCAGATCCCAGTTTGACGATACTTTAAAACACCTCTAAAATTTAAGCTCGGATCTTCAACACTATTGATTCTTCAACAATCACTATGAAATCTTGTCCATATAGAGTGCCCTTTTATAAACTGTAGAGACCATTTCACATTTCTGCATGTAGCTCATCCATAATCTTGATATTAAGGTAAGTTCCTGCTCAGCATTTTCTGGAACACTGAAATATTAACGAAATCCAGGTAAAAATCTTTTTGATGGATACAGAGGGAATCAGATTTCTCAGTTACAAACTGATTAGACATCGTAATCCATGTGAACTTGCACTGAATATGTTAAACATAAGCATAAACAAACTGCAATTATTTATAAGATGCTAGTTTAGTTAGAGCAGCCACTGAATCAGGTGTGGTCAGCAAATTGTAAAGAAAATGATGGAACAAGTGACTGTAGAAGCTAAATATGTCAATGCAAGACTCTGTTCAATGTAATAATGGTGGTTAATAAGTATTTTTGTAATCTATTTTAACATCGTGTCCTGTCAATTAAAATACAGTTTAATTCAAAAAGGGAAAAAATATATTAAAACAGTTTTTTAATTGTTTCTTAGTGTGAAAAAAATATCAATCTCTAAAAGTCTCTGAGAACTTACAGAAAATTGAGTCGTAGGAAGGAATCACAAACTAGATTCATCCTTGTCTGAATATTGTGGTCAATGGCTTCCCAAGGAAAGATTCTTCCATGGACTTGGGTGTGCTTCACCCTACTTCTATACCTAATTCTTAATTATTTATTTTTCTTATCGTAGTACCATGAAGCTGCAGTGTCAGAGCAGGATTCTCTTGTGTTAGGTACTGTAGAAACACACACTGAAAGGGCAGATCTTCCTTAAAGAGCTTAAAGTTAAAAATAGACAAAAGATAAATGAATACAATTACCCTGGGAACTAGAGGAAAAGAAAGGGACAGTAGTGTTCACTATGATGGGACACAGATTCAGCAGGACTTAAGAGTTTTCAGAAGAAAGAAATACATCTAGAAATACATTTACTTATTACATCTACATTTATCCTAACTGCGTCCTGTCTTCTTGCCTTTCTGAAGGGCAAAAAACATTAACTGTCAAGCATACCTGTATCTCTTTACCAGCTGTTCATGGGCCTTAGGGCGTGAGCTTAAACTAGACTCTAGGCATGCCTAAATATGCTTAAAAAATCTAAAGATAGAGAAAATGAACCCCAAGTGATAGGAACATGAATGAGTATTTGACTTGAAGTCAAGTAGGAAAGGCTGGGGTTTTTTTGCTTGTTTTTATTTTAAGGTATATTAATATAACTCTTCTCTGCCCCCAACCAAGATTCCTTGCCTGAAGGACAATGCAAACAGAAAATGCTGTCTGAATTCATGGATGAGCAATAGAATGACTCCAGAGAATGAAGTTAGCCCAGAGGGATCACAGGAAAGGATTATAGGCTCTATTCTAACCTTCCTGAACTTGATCTGGTACATAATCACTCACAAGATGATGATAGTTTGCCTGGAGGGAGATTCTGGAGCGGAGAGATCAAGCTCTGAGCTTCCTCTTTAGAAACGATGAAGCTTTGTTTGAGATTTACCTCCAAGTGAGTGGTGGAATAAGATCAAGAAGGACTAAGGAAAACAACCGTATGAAATACAGGAAATATTTAGCAGATGGGAGGAGTTAGGGTAGAAACTAGCATCAGAACTTATTGTCTAATTCTGGGCTTGCTTGTTGACACCATGGCTACAGCTAAACTTACCCCGATGTAAGTCATTTCCAAAGTTTATGAAAGGTTATTCTCCTCCTTGCTCATCAGGAATAGAAGATACTCTGATTCAGAATAGAACTGGTGATTCAACAATAGGTTGAGGTTGCTTTGACTGGACATGAGATCCAGATATGCCAGTTTTCTTGTTCTTTAGGAAGTGCTACACTCTTAATTCTTTGCTCTTCTTATGACATTTTTTTCCTACAGTAAGCATGAAGAAAGGCAGGAGCAAAATATTCTTTAGTAGGAAACTTTAAAGAGGGGAAAAAACTCCAACCAGACAACCAAAAACCCACCCAGATCTAGTGTAAATAAAATTCTTCCATGACAGTCACATCTTTTGATAGGAATGGTTGGACTCGATGATCCTGTGCGTCTTTTCCAGCCTAGTGATTCTGCGATCTTTGCTCTGATCCATCCTATCTACTTAAAGACAATTATCCGAGGGAACTATACTAATATCTAAGTGATCTTGGTTTTTTTCTGTGTTCAAAAGGAGAAAGAAAAATTCATTGTTTAGAAATTTTAAACTCACACTTCTGTAAATACATTTTTCCATCAAATATTTCTGCATGTTTGTTAAGTATTTAATCAAAGTGTAATATGATATGTAATATCAAAACAATTACTTTTTTCTTATTTCATAGAGTCATAGAATGGTTTGGGTAAGAAGGGAATATAAAAATCATTAACTTCCCACACTCCTGCCATGGGCAGGTGCACCTTCCACTGGATCAGGCTGCTCAAATCCTCATCCAGCCTGAATGCCTTGAACCCCTCCAGAGACGGGACATCTACAGCTTCTCTGTTCTCTGTCCCAGGGCCTCACCACCCTTACAAGAAAACATTTCTTCTTAATCTCTAATATAAATCTTTCCTCTTTTAGATTAAACCATTACCCCTCATCCTATCCCTGCACTCTCTGAGAGTCCTTCCCAACCTTCCCTGTAAGACTCCTTTAACTACTGGAAGGCTACTNGCAACAAACTCATGATGCAAAACTTGGTGGCCTTTAAAAACAGAGACTACAAGTTGGATTTGGCATTCGTAACCACTACTAACCTAGGAAAAGAAACCCAAGGGAAAAAATAAAAAGGTTTGTATCGCATGGCAGTAGTGGGATAAATGTTGGAAAAGTGAGTAAACATCTTACGCAGAGAGGAGAGAAAATGTTCATTTAGCTGTAGGTCATAGGTTCAGGAGTAAAAGCTTAAATAATGGCAATAGCACAACTAATGCATTTATAATAAAGGCTGAATCAATATTAGCAGAGGAATAGAATTTTACTGTTGTGGAAAACATTAGAAATGAAAAAATTCTGACCAACACAGAGAACAAAGAAGAATACAAATGAATAAGAAGAGAAAATAACTACCTGGTAAGGTGATCTAACTGCTGCTTTTCTCATGAAGAAATCACTGCTACTATAACCAGGTGAAAGAAGGTGGTTTGCCTTCCACTGGCCAGAAGGCATCTCCTCCACACAGCAGCAAAAGAGCTGTCGACCGTGTCTCTCCTATATCACTATAAAGGTCAGACTCACCTAGACTTAGTATAGTAATAATAATATCCAAGTTTTGAGTCCATCAGTTGCAAAGACTTGTGTACTTGCTGCCTACACTCATATAATCCAGCCACAAGCTGCGTGGCTGCCATTAACCACAGAATATCTTCAGGCACTATGGGAACAGTGGCAGAACTGCAGAGAAAAGCAGTAGCTACAGATACTGGTCACAAATCGCGCATCTGAGTTTAGATTAAAAAATGCAAACACAAATGAAGGAAAATCTATATTCAATGTCCCTTGTAAGCCAGGATGCTAGGCACATCAGTTTAGCACATCCATCCACTATTTCACACCAAGATCGCTGTTGCATATAGTTTATCTCCTCTTCCTACCACCCAAAGTCTCATCTCTTCATTACCCTAGTTTTGTCTTCCACCTGCAAAAAATACACCTAGCCTCATCATCCCCTTATACACTTACCCCAAACCCTGTCTCTGTACCCTCATGAGGACACCACTTGTGTCCTTCCCACCAGTAACAGAATGGGTTGAGGATCTGTGGCAGTTTCAGCTCTTATTCCTGATGAGCTGAGTAGTGTTAATCACCAAATGACCAATCAATGTGTTGAGGTTTCTACAGGACGCCTCTGGGGAGACCAGGAGTAGTAGCAGACTGCTGCCTGCTTCCCCAGGAAATGTCACCTTGCAGGTCCTGGAAAAGCCTCCCAATAGGAGCTTTCATAGGGGTTTTATACCTCCAGCGCTATGTGTAACAGTCCAGAAACACCTGATATATAGATTTTTGTTCATGCGTATCTAGAAATAAACACCTACAAACACATATACACATCTATATGTGCAGAAGAGAGGCACGGAGGCACTTCAAGTCACTCTAAATTAAGGTTGCTCTCATATTGCCCTCAATCCCATCCATTTCCACCTGGTATTATTACCCCGAGTTGCATTATCAGCACAGGACAATGACATAGCTCAGGAAAACGGACTAGCCAAAGACCAAGATGACTAGTTTCTAACTGCATCAGCTCTCTGAGCCAGATCTCTGCATGATATTGCATAAAATATCAGCCTTTATAAAAAAATCTGCCAGTGCCAGCTTGGAGATGAAAGTAGGAACATGAAGCTGAGGGTGAAAGAAAGAGTGACTGCAGCAGCTCTGGTTTAGATTAGCTAAAGCACTGTGGAATTGCGCTCTTTGAGTGTCGTTGGGGTTGCGCAATGATTTATGAGCATCCTAACACACACATACGCTCAGGAGCGTGTGTGATAATAAATGTGGCAGAAAATCTTGGAGGGAAAAGGAAAAGTACTGTTAATAAAAGCTTTAGGGAATGACAGTGCGTAGTCTGTCTGAAAAGTATCTAGCACACAATAGCAGTCCAAAAAAAATAAAATCAAAGAAATAAGCAAGCCTCTAGAACTGAGGAGATTGACAAGGGAATTGTTCACAGCCTCAGAGAGTTCACAGCCTCTGTGCGTGGAAACAATGTGTAAGTCCTGCCATCAATTTGAACTGTAGCACAGATGATGGAATCGAGCGAACGTGCCCATGTTAAGGCGGCAGAGACAGGACCAGATGATTCACAACCACATGGTTTTCATCCTATTAAATGGAAATGATGCGTCCCCATCTGAGGCGCCATCTCAGGGGAGGATTGAGGCTGTGGCCATAAAATAGTAATGGTTGAGTGATTTTTCCAATTATTCAAACAATGGTGAATGAGGAGGGCTGCCCGCCTGCTCAGGGATGCCATACGTGCTGTGGCCACAATCACACTTCCAGAAGAGTTATTTACAGACCTTTCTAAGCTCTCTCAGTTCATGTTTAATCTGAAACTTTAGGACTATGAGATCTATGGATTTATCTGGATTGATAGTAATCTCTCCCCCACCCAAGGAAAAGGTTTAATCATGCTGGATACCCATATTGTGGGTCTCCTGACCAAGGGCCGGTCTTCCAGAGCCATTTTAAAGTTCATCAAGATCAAGGCAAATTCTTCTATCATTCTCAATCATTTTTGGTGGAGGTTCTTAATGAAACCATCTGATCAATCCCTCTTCAGAATAGGAGGCACGATTTCAAAGGAATTTTGAGATCACTACTCTTCTTTGCCTTTTGTTTTTCACTCTTCACCCTTCACCATTTTCCCTCCTTTCCTCAAGTGAGTAGTTAGAAATCTTTAGGTGCCACAGAGAGATGTGGAATGTAATGAAGATGTGAATGATGCTCCATATTCTGGCTTTTGACACCACCATGGAAAGTTCTGCATTAAGTGTTCTGAAGATTTGGACAAAAAAGAGGCTGAGGGGAGACCTCATCACCCTCTACAACTACCTGAAAGGAGGTTGTAGTGAGGTGAGTGTCATTCTTTTCTCCCAAATAATAACTGACAAGATGAGAGGAAATGACCTCAAGTTGTGCCAGGGGATGTTTAGATCCCATATTAGGAAAGAGGTCTTTACTGAGAGAGAGGTGAAGTGCTGGAACAGGCTGCCTGGTGATGTGGTGGAGTCACCATCCCTGGAGGTGTTCAGAAAATGTGTAGGTGTGGCATTTGG
>WAAB01013968.1:395035-411235 GCA_013389865.1 Piaya cayana | reverse complement strand
ATTCTATGATTCTATGTAGAGCTCCCTTCATTTTCCAAAGATCATTAGTGAATGGAAATGAGGCCCTGTATTTGGATTGCATCAGAACAAACTGTTCTGTATGTGATCTTATTTTGAATTTCTTGAAATTGCTCTTGCTAGAGTTGGGCAGCACGACCGGGCAGCACAAGTGTATTTTACAAATACTGTTTCAGTTTTAGTTCCCTCTCTTCTAGCAGTTAGCTGTAAACAGTTCTAGGAACTTGCAGAACAGCTTTTGAATGAACCACTTAGAAATAGATTTATTTTGAAATTGCATTTACTTTCTTTCAGAGGTTAGAATTGAGACAGGTTGCATTGGATTGTTGACTATTTTACTCCAAAAAGCATTTTTAACAAATCCTCTGTTTGCAAAAAGTTTGAATGTTTTCATTTCCAGTTGGAACGGGTTTTCAAGCATTTCTTAGCACTCAGTGATTGAGATTGCTCAGTCCTGTTCAAAACTTGTAGGAACTGTCCTTGTAACAATTTATGAAAAATTATAATGGTGATGGGGCAAAATGGAAATTATATTTGTTCCAATGGAGTAGTGTGGATGTTGACCCTCTCCAGTGGGTAAAATGTAGCAGAGGTTACCTGGTATTTGTCTTGACCATCATGTGGTTCTCATGAGAGATCAACAGCTAGGAACAGTGAGTCTTCACATAAAAGAAAAATAAGTGTTTTCTAATGCTTACTGTGATGAGTTACTTCAGTGTAGGATTATTCCTTTCATTCTTCTTCCCTTTCCCACTCTTTAGTCTACAATGTGTGATTGTTCTTTACAGTGGGAAAGTTGCTATTAGGTTGGTGCAAAAATAATAGCTGGTTTTGTCATTGTAAACTGTGGTGCTTATTTTGGATTAAACTTATTTAACTGTATCCATGAAAAATACCATTTTAAAGAGCAAAATTCACTCTACTTGTTTATGTTAATGGTTTTGTTTTCACTATTAATTCTTTTTTTTATATCACATTGTCAAATTAAAGATGGAGAAAAAGCAAATTCAAGCAATTTTAATATAACACTGCAGAAAGTGGAGCCGTATCAACCAGGCTTTGGGCTGAGGCCGTCAGTGACAGCACAGCATCGGTTAAAAAAATTTTGCAATGGAAATGAGAGCCTTGAAGTTGAGGAGAGTTGTGGGGGTCTTTCTGT
Organism: Piaya cayana; assembly: GCA_013389865.1. Lineage (NCBI taxonomy): Eukaryota > Metazoa > Chordata > Aves > Cuculiformes > Coccyzidae > Piaya > Piaya cayana. The sequence continues at coordinate 410,058 of WAAB01013968.1, read as the reverse complement.
GATGGATGACAACCAGTTGAAGGCCAGTATTGAAGTGGACCCATGCAAAATGCAAACCAACTCCAGACATTGTAGACAAGCTAAATATTGACCATTCAGTGGCTATTTAACATTTGCACCAAACTGGAAGAATCAAAAATCTCAACAAACAGGTGCCTTAGGAGCCGAACAAAAATAAAAGTAATTGCTTTTACATCATCTGCTCTGTGCTTGTTTGGCACAACAAAACTGATCAATTTCTTGATCATGTTGTGATGTGTGATGGAAAATGCATTCCTTACAACAACCAGTGGTGTTCTGCACAGTGACTGGACCGAGGTGAAGCACCAAAATGTTTCCCCAGACTGATGATGCATCAAAAGTTAATCATGGTCACTGTCTGGTGGTTGGCAGGTGAAATCATCCACTAGAACTTCTTGAATCCAATGCGAAGCCATTACAGCAGAGTTGCTGGAAAACGCCAAAATGCACTAACTGCAGCATTTATGTCCAGTACTGATTAATCGAAAAGGACCAGTTTTTCTTCATGACAACACCCAACCTTGTAAATGTCTCTGCAACCCAGTCTTGCAAATGACTCTGCAGATGTTTCACCAGCTGTGCCACGTAACTGTTACCTCACCGAGCTTACTCGCTAGATTTCTGTCCCAGCACTTACCACATTTTCAAGCATCTCCACAACTTCCTGCAAGAGAAGGTTTTACACAACCAAGCAGCAGCTCGAAATACCTTTGAAGATTCATCTGTTCTAGGACTCCAGAATTCTATGCTACTGGAATAGACTTGTTTCTTATTGGAAAAAATGCATAGATTCTAATGGTTCTTATGATTAATAAATTTTATTTTGAGATAGATTGCTTTAAAGTTGATGGTTAAAAAGGAAGTTATTTTTGCACTAACCTAATATTTAGGTAGCTTCAGTAAATGTGCCTCATCTGCTTTGTCATTTGTATGAATTTAATTTTACTTAACTCCGTATTTTATAATCTGATTTTTAGAAGTATTTTCTCTTACACAGAGGCTCAATGATAAAACTGGACCAGTTGCGTCAGAGAAGAGTTGACATTTGACTGATGCTTGAGAGCTGCATGTCCTGCTGTTATAGCACTTCATCGGGCTGCAAACTGCAGTTTCCCTTTCTGCAGATTGAAGAAACGCAACAAGGAACTCTTACTGCACAGCAAAAGGTTAACAATTTTCATAAGGATATTTCTATTAGACTTTGATTTGCTCTCTTGTTGCACTAAAAAGGATGTACTTTTAAAAGTTTTATCTACTCTGAAGTAGATAAAACTTTGCAAACCATAATTATATTGTCAATATGGCAGTACTAAGTACAAATTCAACCACAGAAAAAAACATATTTGACTCTTCAGTCCTAATCTTATAAATTTAAAGGCTCACATACTGTCTGCAGTCAGGCATTACTTGGTTTCAGAGCAGCAGTTTTAAAAACAAAACCGGCCTCAGTCCCAGCCAGTCTGATCTTTTGCTGCAGCTGCAAAATCTTATGGACAAAGCTTGTCTTAGCAGCCTGGACTTGCTGCATGTTGGGGTTTTTCCACACCTATTCTGAAACCTGACTCATAAGGGAATCCACTGCTGAAGTTTTTATTCCTTTAAATTCTGGTTGTTACATAGTGGAGTTTTTCCTGAGTAAGAATTACAGTATGGAATCCAAAGTTGATCAATTTTGGTGTAGGTTTTAGAATTCTGAGGTTTTTAGAGGAACCAGTTTGGTTCCAAAGACAAAGTTTTCTTACCAGATGAGAAGGCCACACTGGGAGAAGAATGTGTAGTGTTTGGCCTCAACCAAGTGCCTGTTGCTACCTCCGTTCTGTTGAAATGGCTGCAAACAGCTGACCATGCACTAGCTGTGTCCTTGTTAGCAGCGGGAATATCCTGTGTTGCACCAGCAGCCTTGTTCTGCCTTTCCTAGAGGTGTTTGTACCACTGTAGAGAGCTCAGGCAAATTGTTACCTGGGTCGCTTTCACTAATAAATTACCAAAAAGCGATTTAATATTTCCCACTAAAATTTACCGGTGGTTGAACCGGGTCAGCTTGCGTCACACCACATCCAACAGCAGCTGATTTCACGGGGTGAGTCTATGCAGTACGGTGAGGGGCAGTTCAAATGGGGTTGATGACCACTAATCTCTGTTAAGGTGGGAATTATTAGAGGAAAAGACCCAGCTGTAATTAGACCTCCACTGTGGACTTATTTGGAAGAACATGTTAATTCTGCAATATGTTTCTTAGTTAAACATTGCACAGTTCTTACCTCATTTCTGTAAATAAAGTTTTGTGAATCTGTTTTGTATTGTGAAGAATTCATAAGAAAACATTGATATTTTGATTTGTAATATTTCTAATTAGTAGATTTAATTGAAAAAGTAAAAATAATTTATTTTTATATGTTCTGGGGAATTTTTTAAAAATGTCACAAATCACTTTTGTAGATAACTTTACAAAAGTAATCCAGTGGTTTATTTTACTTGTGCAGCCCACTGGTGGATATTCTGTAACGATTTGTACAAAAGGGGAGAAGGAAATGTGCTGTTATTTTGTCTAGATGTAAAATTCCAAGTGTATGAAAAGATATGTACAAAGCTTTTGTTAATAAACTTTATTAATGCTCAGCATCAGGTTCTGCTTGTGTGAATGGGAGTCTCGGAGCAGAATGTGCCTGTTCCCACCACCCTGCAGGCAGGAGCTCAGCTGCATGGGGGCCACTAAAATCGATTACAACAAACTTTAAAAATCTTTTCTTGTCTAAGTGTTTGCTGGGGGGAGGCAGCGGAGTGGCTCTTGCCCACTGGCTGTACTGGGGCACTTGCGACCCCTCTGCCGGGGTCTGGGGGCAGGAGCGTTTGCTTTCACCCTTCCAAAAGAAGGTGCAGTGTGAACAGGGAGGAGGAGCCGCTGCTCCCCTGGCCCCAGTTAATGCTGAAATAACTTGGTGAGAGCTGCAGAGGCAGGACAGGCTCTTTACCTGCATGGTGCCAACATTCAGCTGACCGAGGCCTGGTCGTTGCTGTAACTGGTTGTACTGGATTCTGTAAAACCACTTCCCTGGGGGTCTGAGAAACCCCCTGCTGAACTCCTGGGTCTGTCTCCCAGGCAGCAAAGGAGGAACTTGACCCTTCCCTTCCTGTCCTTGAAGATGTGAGGGTGGCAGCAAAGGGATGGGCCCTGCTTTTTATCCCCTTGCTAGTCAGATGCAGCCCCCAGCTGAGCCCTTGGAGTGAACAGCAAGAAGATGGTGTTGCCAGAGGCCTGAGCCATTTGTGTGTTGGTTCCCTCTGCTCAAGTCCTGAGGATTAGAACATCTGTCTGTTATTTTCAGAGGGGGAAAACCAGAGTCCTGAGAGAAGATGGGTAAATGAGCAGGCTCAGAACTGACCCCAGGGGAATGTGGATCATCACTCGCTGGGCCTGGGACATTGCTTACCCTCCCACTCCCCACTACAGAACAGGCTCCTGTGCCGGCTGGAGCTAGAAAAAAATGTACCTACACTCTAGGGGTGGCTGGAGTGTTCTAGGCTGTAAGACAAAAAAGGCTCGGAAGACAAGTTGAACACAGGTGTTTCCATTGATGGAACCTACACACCGTACAGCTGAGCTCTAGAACTGGCTCCAGCTTCCTTCTGGCTCTGTTGGGCATTGCCTGTTTGTTAGTAGAGAAGGGAGAGGACGACTGGAACACTCTGTGCCACCAGAGCTGCACCCCACACTGTTAGAGCTGTAGGTGAGAGGCAGAAAAGCCCAATATGCTGCAGGGAATCCCAAATCCCTTCTACTGGAGTCATGGACTGGAGGATTATGTTACTGTTGCTTTATTTGGGGACCTAGCACTGATCCTGGTAGACAAGAAGGTTGGGTTGTCTTGCTGCTATCAGAGCAATATCACAGAAACCAACACCAGGGCAAGTCCTGCTGCTCCTTGTGCGTTTCTCTTAGCTGGCGAGGGGTTGCCCAAGCTCAGGGATTGGGCTCCTGGTAAGAAGTAGAGAAGCAGGGAAGGGGTGAAGCTGGAAATGCCAGCGAGATTGTCAAATTCAGGACATTCTTAGAATCTCAACTGGTTAGAGACCCAGAGAGCTGTGGCTGCTCCTCAGCCCTCTTCCTGCTGACAGACCAACCATCAGCAGCAGGGAAACGGGGAAAGGACAGTCTTGACATCTCAATGAAAATCCAATCCATGAGCTCTTTTAGAAAGTGACCACATTAAAGTTCAGGCAAGAGGCCAGATGCAGCTGAAAACCAACTTTGTTTCAATGACTTTGCAGATCCTGACATCAATGATGTTCTGTGGCTGATTTGGCACCAGGTTAGTGGCAGCTGATGCTGCCCTCCCTGTGGAATCCTCTAGTGTCAAAGCAGCTCACACTGCCGACTCACTGGTTGCCCAGCTGCCCACAGATATGTTGGGAACCACTCTGGATTCAGCACCGTGAGCACAGCACAGGCTGGATGTGCTACATTTCACAAGATTTCCATGTTGTTAAGAGGCTTTTAAAGTTTCTGTTGTTTCTTTCACCAAAATCCAGCTTTGCTGGCACTAATGACAATGCATGAGCCAGCTAATTCTGGGCAGCCTGTGACAGCTCAAATCCTGGTTTTATCAACTTCATCCACTTGAGCTGTGTTAGCAGGAGTTACGCTTCCAGCTGCAACACTGTGTGACATTTCACTGATTTTCTGGTGCCTGTTTTTCAAAAACTGCACTAAAAATCTCACTGTTGGGTCTGCGTAAAGATCTCTTTTAAACTGAAACCACGTTTCTATTGGTTTCAACTCCTCTCACAAGAAGGTCACATTGCACAATCAACAAACAAGTGTGTTAGTTCATACATTGTCAGCTGTAAAGCAGAAGATGCTCCAAATAGACTCAGCTCTGACTTCAGTGAGAGCCACAGCACAGACCCTGGGAGACTGAAAGCTGTTCCTGCAAACCTGTAGCGCCCAAGGCACACGGGGGTCCAGCTCACACCTGCCCTAAGAAATTAAAATATTTTGCTAGCAGGACAATGGTAACAGTACTTGAAGAACATCTGCATCCAGCACTAGAGCTGGGTAGGTAAAAAAACAAGTGGACATGGATGTGCGTGGAAGTGATGATTAGAAAAATGTTCATATCAAAATACTGCTAGAGCGCCTGGACATTCCATGTAGCAGCAGATATGCTTATAAGCACATGGTCTTGGACTTAGAGCTGCAAGAAAGGAAAATACACACTGAGTGCAGAGTTCCACTACTCTTGTGCTTGCTGAACAGCTGAAGGAGAGAATTGATCTGAAAAACAAAAACATTCTCTATATTCTGTGCATTCTTTGGCTGTAAACCTGTAAGTATCAAAATGCACTTATCAGTGTGGGGTTTCCTGAAGGTCCACTAATTTTTAAGACCCTGTTACCACACAAGCAGTTTTCCAACACAAAAATACACCTTCATTCTTCAACACACATAATAGGGAAGATGGCATAAGATTTATTAATGCTTTCTTTTACTAAGGCACAGGACGTTTAGAAATACTGAGGTACAAAAATGCAGTTTCCTGCAAGTGAGACTTAAAACGCCATTTTGACAAAGATGAGCTACTTGTCTTCTCGCTCAGCTTTTAGCCATTTTTTTCTTTTGTACCAGTTCAACAAGCAGCTTGTATCTTGCTATACACTCCTCCTAAAAGGAAAAACAAAAGATTAATTAAACTTTGATATTTTACTATTGCTTTAACTCTATACGTACTACCTGATTCTAGAAGAGCTGGGGTGGGGGAAAGTGTTTTTATTTTTTTGTTCGTGTTCTTTTTTGAAGATGTGCCCTGCATTTCAGAAGGAGAATCTACATCCAGTGAAGCACAGATCAGAAAAATGAACTTGAGATTTATGTTTCTTAATGGATAATTTCTCTCTTTAAAGAGCACACAAACCCAGGAAAACAGTTTCCTGGTAATCTTGTCAATGTCTGTAAAAACAATTATTAAAAAATTAAAAAAATTAAAATTTAAAAGCAATTATTAAAATTATAGTAAGAGCTATTTCATAACAGTTATTTTGGTATGAGCCCACTGCAGGCAGGTTACTGGGTTAAAAACAAGGCTTCACAGTCACTAATGTAGCACCTACTGCCACCAAATCCTGTTGAACAGCTTCAGAGCCAGGGAAACACACAAATCCCCCACTTATGCTACCTGTTCTCTCTCACTGTGTTTGGCACTAATAAAATCAGGATTTTCTGCAGCTACAATGACTGAAACAAACAAACTAAGCTATCACAACTATTACAAAATCTAGCACAGACCGACTATATAATTGACAATGCTACTTTTAAAAGATTATACTTACAAAAAGAACATAATTATTGAGCATTTAACACTTGCAGACGGATTACTTATTTTGTTTGTTCATTGAGATGGGTTGAGAAAGGTATTGTAAAAGCGTAAGCAAAGCAGCACACCAACATTTGGTTACTAACTTTGAGTCAAAATTTGTCTTAAAATCTAATTTGTCCTGCAATTGAAGATCTGAAAGGCAGAGGAAAGGCAGGTATTTAAAATGAAACAGGAGGTATTTAAACATTTTCTGTAACATATCAAACAAACCAAATTAAATGAAAATGTACTTCAAATAAAAACAAACATGACAGTAACGCTCTAAACAGCTTTGATCATGTCTGGACTAATAGGCTGAATTACATACCTTTCTGGATGAACCCTCAGTTCTTACAGTAACCTTATACTGGTAGAAAATATGTTTCCTCTCAATTTGTATTATAGTTCAAACAAAACTAGGCCTACCTTGTTTTTTCCAGGAACACATTTTGCTATTTTATCCCAGCGATCTGATGTTCCCTTTGGATACTGCTGCAAGGCCATTTCGAGAAGTTTCTGTTGATTTTGAGTCCACAAGTCTTCTGGGGCACGGCTTTTCTCTCTTTTTCTGCTCTCATCATCACTCCCTTCCTCTTGCTCGGCACTATCAAAATCTTTCTGGCGTCTTCCTCTGCTCTTCTGTTCTTGTACCTCTTTAGTTGCTGGCAGAAACACTTCAGGTGCTTTGACAATTTTCCGCTTGCGGGGTCTAGTTTCACTTGCATCGGTCTCCTTTTGATCTGTTTGGACATCCATCTGCTCCAGGGTGTGATTGTAGTTCCCCTCCTCTTCCTCTTCTTTCTCCCCTTCTCGCTGGGTGATTATGTAGTCTGGCAAATTCACATTGATTTTGACATTCTGGGAATTCTGGGCCAGTGTTTTAAGCTCGGAGAGCCTGATGATACCTGTTAGAAGTACTGTTGTTACATTTCTCAAAAAATAGAACAAACCACAAACTGCCTGCAAATAAAAGATGCCCAGGGGAGAGAGGAGAAAAAGCTCTGATGAATTAAGAGTTTAGGGAAAATGCTTATTGAGAAATCATGGTGTTTGTTATGAATGAAGCAATGAATTTTGCCAATTAAAGCTTATCTGGTTTATGTGCAGTGCTAGTACATTACCACACTGACATGAACAAGCAGACCAGAACAGCCTGAACAAACAACCAACCCCCACAATAAACTGAATAAGAAAGACTGGGAGGCTGTACCTAAAGCGAAACATTCCCTCAGAATACCCATCAGTTCTTCTCTTTAGTCAAAGTAAGGCAAGGCCACAAAAGTCTCTTTGCAAAGCACACACAGAAAGTACAAAACACACTCTGTCTGCATAGCTGTAACTTTTTATAAGCATCCATCAGGACTTAGCAGTACACACCTGGTGTAAGTGTAACAGAATCCTTCACTTGTTTGGCTTTCATATTAACCTGCATGAAAACAACAACAAAAAAGGACCATTTAAAAAGTCACATTACTGGGGCTACTGAAGAATTCATCAGCAGCTTAGTGCAGAATGACAGCTGAACATGGCAACCAGCACATGGGAAACTGGCAAAAAGTAACTTCTGAAAACATATCTAGCTTATTAAAATAATGTAAGCAATGCTTCTGGAGTCTTCAGCACAGGAAGTACACGGATCTGTTGGAGCAAGGCCAGTGGAAGGCCACAAAAGTGGTAAGAGATACCTCCCATACGAGGACAGGCTGAGAGAGTTTGGGTTTTCCAGTCTGGAGAAAGGTGGCCCCAGGGAGACTTTATAGCAGCCTCCCAGTACCTAAAGGGGGCCTAGAGGAAAACTGGGGAAGGGCTCGGGGTCAAGGAATGCAGTGATAGGACAGAGGGTAGGTTTAAATTAGATACTAGGAAGAAATCTCTTCCAGTGAGGGTGGTGAGGCACTGGAACAGGTTGCCCAAAGAAGCTGTGGATGCCCCACCCTAGAGGTGTTCAAGGCCAGACTGAATAAGGCTTTGAGCAACTTCATCCACTGTAAAGTTTCTCCACCCCATGGCAAGGGTTTAGTGGAAAAACTATTCTATTATTTTAGTAAAACCAGGGATTCCTCCATATGGGATAGTAAGCTACCCGCAATATGAATGATTTAGACCTCTGCTGTCTTAGCTAACTAATGTTAACAATAATAATTATCCTCTACACAGAACAGCCCTAGACAGGAAATCTGCCAGGGGTTGTGCAGCTATTTGCTGGAATAAAAGAGAAAAATGTAAAGATTAAGGATTTTTGTTCTATGACAAGATTTGTGAGTACTTCAATAGTTAAACTACTTCGGTACCATCTGCTTCTAATCTAGCCTGTGTTGTTCTTCCCACCTGCCTTTCTGCCCATGAAACTGCAGGACTTAGTTTTAAAAACAGGCAAGTGCTGGATCTCCTTAACAAAATGACAGCAAGACTTAACAAGGCAAAGCGGTGAATTTTCCACGCAAATTAAGCCTCATTTTCTGTGATGATCAAGTTTTCATTTAACTCTGTTAAAAAAAAAAATCCTGACTCTAATTAACCAAAATCTTTATCCAGGGGTAAACACCTGGCATAGGAAGCTCCAGTTTGTGCTGCTGCAGTATAGTAAAGTTTCAGTCATCCAGGAAGAAATCACAGAATACTAACACAAACAGGTAATTATAAGTAGCACTGAGAGTTCTGTCTGTAATCTGCATGATCCTGATTTTGAAACAGTAGACAGGATCCTCCTTAAAACAGGTGACCCACTAACAGAAATCGCCTTCCTTAAAGAGTTCATAGTCTAAAATCATCCAAATTACAGTGTTCACATTCCATTTTCATTATTAGCAGAGTGTCTCTATAGGGTCACTGCTTTAAAAGGTTGAGTGGATGGGAATTCATTCTTGACCGCTGAACAGAATGGATCCTTAGTGGTATTCTGCTATGCATTTCTTAAATAGAAATGATATTATATACAATGGATTATCATAGATTATTTTGTAAAGAGTGAGAAGAACTTGTCATGCAAAGAAGTAGATGATCCTTTAGAGCTTACTGCAATGATGCAGTGGCTTCTTTGCGAATATAACAAGGCATTAACTGTGTTCACATACTCCAGAAAACTGTTTCTAAACCATTCTGCTACTTTTAAAGTAATTCTTTCACAGACTTACAGCCTACTCCTAAGACCAAGAAGTTAGGAAACAGACAGAAGAAAAGATTTCCTGAACAAAACACAACAGAATGAATTGCAAGCAAAGACAAAGACAGGTACACTGAGTTGATACCTCAGTGCCAATGTTTGGTTCTCTGTGTTGAGCCTTTGATGTTCCTGGAGGATGGCAATTATTTTATCTTTCAAACCAGGACTATGCATGCAACAAGCTTTGCATTGGAAGAGGTGCAGATCAATAAGCTATATTCAAGTTTTCTTTACAAGACAGACACTCCCAAATTAGGTTAGTGTAGGCATCCCATAACAGAGAAAAATTTTGTTGCATATTAAATCTAATTGAATAGAAATGTAAACCAGCCCTCCTCACTACGGAAGTGAATGATTTTTGTTTATTCCTGCATCCTAAATCGCATCTCACATTTCCCCTACAAGCCAAAAAGTATTTTGGATAACTTCAGCCATAATAACTTGTTGAACCCAGATGCAGCATTTGTAGTAAGTTACTCCATTTATCCATTATTTGTCCACATTTGATGGACTTTCAGTTTGAACATTCACCAGAGAAGCTGGAAATAACAACTGTGCGTATGGTTTAGATACTGAAAATCTAGAAGTCCAAACACTAAACAAGCCCCTTCAAGCTGACATAACTTTGACGACTCATCAAGCTTCTTACTATCAGCTTTACTATCATCATTCACAGGTTACATGAAAAGACTATTTGTCTATTACTCTCTCTCTTTTTTGCAAGATGCTATGTAAAGTTCACTTTTACTCCAGCTCTTTTCACTTAGAGTTCAGAATACACTTATTTAGACTTAAGATTCATTTGTCCATCAGCTTCAACTGTCATTGCCATTAAAGATACTGACACAGGGCAAGAATCATAACATTAAACTACATAGCATTAAACTACTATGGATTATTAGGAATCTAACCTATGGAACACATGAAATTGTATTTCAATTTGATCTGAGTTTAATCATTGCTCTTGCCACCCAAATTTTGAGACTCTTCCATGGCCAGTACCTCCATATTTTCTGACATCCTTAATATCAATTTAAATTTCCTCTCAAGTGGTGAATAGTGTCATCTAGTTTTTTTTTAATCACAGTTAAGAAGTAGCTAAGTTATGCAACATAAGTTGCTCCGTTGCTTTCCCCACCTAATTTCTTACCATAATGTGCTTATGTTATTACATTTTCATTAGGTAACAGATAACATACTTGAAAATATTGTTATTCAAAGTATGAAGCCGTTATTCAAAGTACGAAGCAGCTGTAGAATTACTCTTCTAGTTATTATTGCTGATTGTTCCTGCATAATTCTTTAAAATTATGGTTTTCATGTATATTAAATTATCAGTTTTATCATGACTGTGAAAAGTTGCACTAAAAGCCTGCTGTTATTGACAACAGCTTTCACCAGAGAATTTGCCAGCCCTTAAGAAATCCTGGGTCTGGGGACATCTTAAATAATAAGGATCAAGACTGTGAAATTGATTAAAACCAGAAGAGGGCAAATCCTATATTCTGGCAGTATTTGTACTGCTGAACAGAAACACTGCATTATTTCATGGGAATCAACTTTAAATGCTGCTGTTTCTATGCCCAAATAACCTAGGCAAGCCTGTAGTCCAACAGGGGTAACAGAAGCCACAATAAAGATAGGTAATTGCATGCACAGTGAAATAGATTTTCTTAGACAGAGAAAGATGACAAAAAAAAAAAGTGTTGGATGCAAGCAATCAAATTGCTGAACCATCTTACTATAGAACCTACAGTAAGACACCATAGGAACAGTTTGCTCCTGAAAACTCCCTTATGAATTCAGTTTCAATAGCTCTTCAGCTACAAAAAGATTTTATTGAAAGCAAGTGGGATTAGTGGGATGACTTTATACGTTGAAAGCCAGACAGAGCTGATTTCCTCCTGTACTTCTGACAATTAGTCCAGATCACAAGACTAGTTGCTACTCAACAAGACATCTAGTAGTAAAAACATTCCTCATCCTGACCATCCAGATGTTAAATCTCTTGTTACCCTGGGTACCTGCCACCTCTTTCAGATGGGACAATTGATGCTTCAGAAAAATACAGGAGAAAAAAAATATTAAGAGTCAGCTTAAAGGACTCTGTAGCGCAGGCAAAAGGAAATTTTGCTATTCATTCTGCAGGGAAATTTGGCATAAAAAAGCACAGAATTGTGACAGAGCTAGAGGGGAAACCCTGTAAAGTCAGGCACAGTGGTTCTACTGATACCAAAGAGAGAGGAAGAGCCCTTTTGCAGAAGATGGAAAGCAATTCCCCACTCCCACAGCAGCAGCCACCAGCCCAGCACTTCCACTGACCCCTCCAGCACCACAACCAGCCCAGCTTCCAGGGCACATGACAAGAGGGCTTCAAAGCTTTTGCCATTTTGCTGTCTCCTGGCAACCTTCTGCGGGCAACAATCAACATTCCTTCTCCGAACAGGATGTTATTTTGATTACAATTTCACCAGATAATTACAGAAGTACAAACCTCTCAAGTTCTGACAACATTTTGAGAAAATAGTGTGGGGTTTGTAGAGGAAGAAACAATCCAAGTCACTTGGCTTTCCAAATGCATGTAACCTTCTTGCAAGTGTTGATGACAGCTTACTGTGCTGCAGAAAACTGGAGGTTCTGATGAATTTTTTTAATATTCATAGCAACTTCCCAAGCAGAAGTTCTTTAAATACTTACTGAAGCTTTCACAGTTTCTCAACATCAACTCTTAAATTTGCTGTCCCAGTAGCAGTGTTCTGTTCACCCTGTTGTTACCTTCCTGCTTGCTCTCTGCCTAGGTACGTTGTGCAAAAATACCACAATCTATAGAATTACAGAAACATATAATGCGGAAACAGCCTGTGGGTAGTTGAGTCTAATATGCAGCACTGAGGAATTTCTTGAATCTTTGAGGCTAATTTGAGTTATAATCATATTTTTTTCATAAAGGAAAGCAGGACACAGACACGATTTTAATGTCTTCTTGGCTTTCTCAGAGTAGTAGGTGTTTGCAAATCTAGCTTTCCAGAACAGCACAGAATGAATTGCTAAATTTGAAGTTCTCCCTGTGTAACTAAAACACTACCTGCTGCACTCGGTTGTTATTCCAATCTAGACCTAGACAGCTTTTTCATAGCAACCGCTATTGTTTGACCCAAGTCAGAAAATGATAATGACCCATTCCTTTATTTTCATGTGAAAGACTCAAAATTTGTTGCTTTATATACTGCCTTCCCTTGCATACACTAAAAAGGCTGCTATAATTGTCTTCCATCTTTAACAGACTGGTGAAACTTCAAATAGAATTACAGGATCATAGAGTAGTTAGGGTTGGAAGGGACCTTAAAGATCATCTAATTACCCAAGGATCCATCCAACCTGGCATTCAATACCTCAAGGGATGGGGCAGCCACAACTCTCCTGGGCAACCTGTTCCAGTGTCTCATCACTCTCACGGTGAAGAAATTCTTCCTAATGTCTAGTCTAAATCTGCCCCTCTCCAGTTTATACCCATGCCCCCTCGTCCTATCACCACAAGCCTTTATGAATAATCCCTCTCCAGCTTTCTTGTAGGCCCCTTTCAGGTACCGGAAGGTTGCTATAGATCTCTTTGGAGCCTTCTCTTCTCCAGGCTGAACAACTCCAACTCTCTCAGCCTGTCCTCATAGGGAAGGTGCTTCAGCCCTCAGATCATCTTTGTAGCCCTCCTCTAGACCCATTCCAACAGCTCCATATCCTTCTTATGCTAAGGATTCCAGAACCGGACACAGTACTCCAGAGGTAGTCTCACAAGAGAGGAATAGGCAGAATCACCTCCCTTGACCTGCTGGCCATGCTTCTTTTGATGCAGCCCAGCATACGGTTGGCCTTCTGGGCTGTGAGTGCACATTGCCAGCTCATGTCAAGCTTCTCATCGACCAGCACCCCCAATTCCTTCTCCGCAAAGCACCTCTCAATCATGTCATCCCCCATCATGTACTGAAAACAGGGATTGCCCTGACCCAGGTGTAGGACCTTGCACTTGGCCCTGTTGAACGTCATGAGGTTCACACAGGATCACTTCTCCAGCCTGCCCAGGTCCCCTTGGATGACATCCCACCCATACGGTGTGGCAACTGCACCACTCAGCTTGGTATCATCTGCAAACTTGCTCAGGGTGCACTTGATCTTGCCATCTACATAATTGATGAAAACATTAAACAGCATAACTGCATAATTTAAAACACAAACATGAACATTTCAACTTTGAATTGACTGAGGCCATGTAGTAAGATGATGTACTTCAGCTTGGATTAATCCAAAACCTATCAGGAGTAAGACATGACAGAAGCTTGGTTTCTATTAGCAACTTACTAGATCTCTTGAAGGGAAATATTTCCAGTCAAAAGGTGTACCTTTGTTTTGTCATTGCTTGTAACAGTTTGCTTAGTAGATTGTCACCAATGTTCCCAAAAGTCTGTAAGGTAACTAGTCTTTATCCATTGTGTAAATTAGATGTTGAATTCAGTGCTAACATAGTAGATGAGTACTTTAAGGACTATGTGCTTTTGTTCTCAAAAGAGCTAAGAAACTGTTATGAATTTAACTGAGTTTGCTCAGACAAACCAGCTGCAGTCAGTAACAGTACAGCTTTTTTATGGTTCTGGAATTTGAAGCCAAGTTTGGTTCAGAACTTTGCCACAGCAGATAAAGAAGAGGTAGCTACCTCAAAAGAACCCTTGAAAAACTGTGAATTTAATTATGATGCAATTTAAGATGTGGTCTGCAAAGAAGGCAAACTTTGCCTGAATCACCAGATGTAAAAAAACCACTAACCTCTAAGGCACCCAAATAGTTAATTTAAAGAGGCAACAGACTTTTCAGGACACAGAAAGAGGAAGAACCCAAACTAGAATTGTTATGATGGTGGAGATGTCACAGAAGGCTGGTTGGGTTTTGGTTTTTCGTCTTCCCCCCCCCCCCAGTTAAAATCCATATTTAAGAGTCTTTAGATCAACAGTACGGGCACTCATGTAAGACAAGAGTTTGGCTCAAATGCCCATTGCAACAACTGCTTGAACATCTTATTTTGTGATGATGCAAACTGCATTACCTTTCCTAAGGCAGAAGATTTGAATTCTGCAATGGAATTCAAAACCAGCTCACCACGAGGTGAGTGAGATATTGGTAATTCACAGCATCATAGAATCATAGAACAACCAGGTCGGAAGAGACCCACCGAACCATCGAGTCCAACCATTCCCATCAAACAATAAACCATGCCCCTCAGCACCTCATCCACCCGTGCCTTAAACACCTCCAGGGAAGGTGAATCAACCACCCAACGCCCAATGACCCTTTCTGTGAAAATTTTTTCCTAATGTCCAGCCTAAATCTCCCCTGGCAGAGCTTGAGGCCATTCCCTCTTGTCCTGTCCCCTGTCACTTGGGAGAAGAGGCCAGCACCCTCCTCTCTACAACCTCCCCTCAGGTAGTTGTAGAGAGCAA